>MU758989.1:54510-86495 GCA_026770625.1 Nicotiana glauca | reverse complement strand
TTTTCTTTTCTTTAGCTTTAAAAATACCGTAGGAGTCTAGAGTACAAAGAAGTTTCATAAATGATCGCTATTTCATGATTTCATCCCACTGTCCCAGGGACGGAGCTATTTCCTGTCGACGGGTTCGGCCGAATCCAATAGTTTTTACTTAAATAATGTTTTAGTGTTAAAAAATTCATTAAACATATATAAATATGAAATATAGTACCTTTCTATTAGCACTTGAAGTCATCGTTCTAAACAAAACTCATAAAGTCAAAGCTGGGGCAGATCTAGTGCAAATGTTACATGTTCCGGTGAATCCAGTAACTTTTGCATAAACTCTATATTTATACTAAAAATTCATTAAAAGTATAAGATTATATTAGCTAGAAATCCAGTTCGTGGTTCAGTTATCATTTGAATTAACTTGAGATTGTTATAAAAACACATAAACTGAATTCGCATCGGAATCAAAATCATGGTTCCGACTTTAACTGTCCCACATTTCCTTCTTTTATGAATACTTGAGGAGCTATTGAGCCAACACGCAGTCCTTTGTTTACCAAGAAAAAGGAAAAGATTTTCCATTTGCAATGAATGGTAAATTGAACGATAAAGTAAAACAAGGATATATCCTTCAAATCTTCCTCCCCACCCCCCCCCCCTTTAACAGTTGGAAAACGACATCATTACTAATTAAAGGATTGATCGCTAATTCAAGATTTAATGTGTTTGAACGTAACTTAAACGTGCTTTATCAAATAAAGTATTAAAGCAAAACATAATTTGTCTGGCATGAAACAATGTTTGAATAAATAGGGTTATGACTTGTTTATGTCCCCTTTAAAATCTTTGATAAAGTTACTTTGATGAATTTACCAAACTGTGGCTAGTTCCTTAGCTTTGAACAAGAAAAAGCGTGGTTATTCTTCATTAAACTTACATCAAATTATCTTTACTCATTTATATTAAGTTTTAAGCATCGACCACATAAAAAGTGTTTTTACAATTAAATCACATAAAATGCAATTATATGTCACCTTTTGTTGTTATTATTTAGTGGTAATCAGAAAAAAATTGTAAATTATTAATTTATTATTACATATAACGTGTTAAATTGTATTTATCGGTGTATTAACTTAAATAGATAGCTTAAGGACAAAAGATCACTCAATTACCATGATGATAATGTTGTGAGGTTGTCATTTGACTTACGTTTGAACACGATCTTTCTAGTTACAGTCATTATATTGGAAGTAACATTATTATTACTACAATTTTTTCTAATAAATTAAACTTGGTTTTTTGACATGTGTTATGTGTCGAAGATGACAGTTCAAGAAAGTCATGATGCCAACACTTCCATCATTTAAAAAAACTCCAAAATCATGAGAAATATGGCAATAAATTAAAAGAAACATTAATCCATTGGTTTGTTAATTAACTTCTAAGCATCCAATACGATATTTGTAAATCATATTAAGGGTTGATTCCTTTTGTCGGATAATTGTTGAACATATATATATATAAAATAGGATGAGGTGAGAAGTACAGAGTTATGTCTGTCAAGCATTCAAGGGGAAACAAGAAATCCACCTTGTGAAGTTCACTTGCTGATAATCTGCATACAGGTCAAGGGAGCCAGTTCATAATCATTATTTTGCTTGGTTGTTTATTTATTTATCTATATTTATATTATATTGAAAATACGAAACCTATCTATATCCATCGTTCTCTTTTTTTTTTATTATAGATTTTATAATAATTAAATTATAATTTAAATTAATTTTTTAATATTTAAGGCCTTAATATTAATCAGAATTTTTATTATTGAATCTTTCCTTATTAAACTAAGCAGGAAGTATTAATATTTAAGACTAAAATCAATTAAAATTTTATCTTATATAAATCAAACAATTCACTTATAACATATTTGCTTATTGTACGTGGGTATACGAATTAGGCACGGACATAAATTTGATAAAGCAATCAAAAGTTAGAANGATATATATATATATATATATATATATATATATATATATATATATATATATTCTGTATGTTATATACAAAAATAATACTTCCTCCGTTCCAATTTATGTGAATCTGTTTGATTGGGCACGGAGTTTAAGAAAAAAATAAAGATTTTTGGAATTTGTGGTCCTAAACAAATTTAAATGGGGCCCAGAGTATTTGTGTGGTTATAAAAGCTTCTCATTAAGGGTAGAATTATAAGTTTGAGCTAAATTATTATCAAATTTAGAAATGGTTCATTTTTTTTGGAACAGACCAAAAAGGAAATAGGTTCACATAAACTGGAACAGAAGGAGTATACATTTTATGAAGTATAACTTTCGGGTACCAAATATAAATAAATTCTTATGCGGGCTAAAAGCGCAGAAAGCTCGTAAAAATTCCATTGAATATACACATTTCTTCCAAATTAAATATTTAAACTATTGTACTTGCCTTTGTATAATTATTTTCATGAAAAATATACTTCTATCATTAAAGTGTAATCCATATTTTGACTATTATAACTTTAATCTATTTTAACAATCTAAAAGTTATTCCTTAGGGGATACTATATACCCCTGTGTTGATGTACCTATTTAATCTTAGCTGCTAATATAATCATCTAATAAGTTATGTGTATTTTGTTTTGATGATTTGACAAACTTCATGAGAGAACCAAATAAGGAACCTAATACAATTAGTTCTCTTGCATTCAAAGTAACTAGTCAGATGTCTGGTTCAAATTCTCAATGAAATCAGATAAGGGAACATATATGGATCAGTTCCCCTGGTCGTCGTACAGTCAACTCTACGGCTGTAAAACCTGCTGCACTGTACTATCTGGCAGCAGTATAACAACACATCTGTAGCTTGCTAAGGCCAAACTAAAGGACACTTTGTTGCATCATCCTTGATAACATCACACACATATATTATCAACATGAGGTAAGGAATTTCATCTCTCCAACACTTGAAAAAAAAGAAAATATTCTCTCAAGTTCTAGCCACCACATCTTTCAAGAACAAAGCTACTACAACCTCAAGGACCAGATCCAAAGATTGAAGATATCTTAAGTCCTTAGGTATGTTGAGTCTTTATTATTTTGTTCTTCATTTGTAATTCCTACTTAGCTTAGCTAGAAGCACGGTGTAGAAAATCTTTGTAAATCATAAACCTTTATATTTGTATCTTGGCTAGAATTAGTCGAGTTGTAAAACCTTCGTGATAGAGTTATTACAAAGTGGCTTGTAATAGAGTTGTTACAAGTTAGTAAGGGATTAAGAGGTTAATTCCTAGGTTACAATAGGTTGTAATATGAAGATTACTCAGTAGTAAAATTGAAATTCTACAAGGATAAGTCGTGATTTTTAATCCTGTGAGCTGGGAGTTTTCCACGTAAAACTCCATTGTGTTCATTATTTACTGTCGATTTATTGTGAGAACATTAGAGAACTTGGTTCCCTATACTGTTTGGTTTTATAGTTTGTTGCTTACTGTGGGAACTGATAGAGAACCTGGTACTCTATACAGTTTGGCGGACTCTTAGTTTCTATCAATTAGTATCAGAGCAGGTTCTTTCTAAAAGAATAACACCTAGAAAGGATCTACATGGTTGCTCCACCAAACTTCGAGGAAAGATAATCAACGTACAGACAACCAAGATTCAACGACCAATACTATGGTTGGTGGAAAACAAGAATGCATGACTTCATCATGGCTAAGGACTCAGAGTTGTGAGATGTAATCTGTGATGGACCTCTTGTTCCCATGAAAAATGTAGGTAAGGGAACAGTAACAATCCAAAAAACAAGAAAAAAGAACAATGATGCTGATAGAAAGGCTATTGAAAAGAATTTCAAGGCAACGAGATTCTTGTTTGTGGCATCAGACTAGATGAATACAATCGCATCTTAGCTTCTCAGTCTGCTAAGGAGATCTGGGAAGCTCTTCAAACTGCCCATGAGGGAACTACTCAGGTTAAGCAGTCCAAATAAATTGATATGCTTACCACTGAGTATCAGATTTTTAAGCTGAAGGAGGATGGGTGTATTCAAGATATGCACACACGTTTCACCTCTATTATCAATGAGCTTCACTCATGTCACGCCCCAAAATCCGAGGAGCAGGACCGGCGCTCAACCGAGTAAACCCGACTGAGCAAGCCTGTTAGGTTTCATTCTACCCAAACAACCTCATGATTAAATAGGAGATGGACTCCATTAATCAGATTTAGTAAGTATTTCATTAACAACTTTCATTTCCTTTCCATTAGCAACTTAAATCATAATTATCAAAATATCACAAGTGTTATAAGTCTTTGCCAAACATCAATATTCTTACTTTAATTCCAATACCCGACACTACCCACAACCTGTCTACGGAGCCTCTAAACATAACTGAAGAGTAATGTAATATAGAAATGCCGGTAACAAGGCTCCGGCTATACCTCAAAAGTCAAAATCTAAAATAAGAAGATGTGCAATATAGCCCCTTGAAAGAGAAAGGGGCTCACCAAGATCTTTGGGAAGGAGGATGCTTCGCTACACACGATCGGCACTATCCGCTACGGAGCCACCTACATTCATTTAAAAAAATTGTAGCGCCCTCGGCAAAAGGGACGTTAGTGCCATTGAATAGCACTAGTATATATAACTAAACACCATCTAATTACAAAGAACTGTCAAACAAGAATAAAGAGATCATAAAAGTAAATCAAAAGCTTTAACAATTCCCATATCAACAAATAAAAGGGGTCACATAGCTTTCACATAATTTCCATACCTCTAGGTTGCGTTCTATCGCCCGTCATAGGGTTCACATATCATATTATACACCTATGCATTTCGTAGCCCGTCCATAGGGTTCACATACTACATTATACACCTATGCATTTCATAGCCCGTTCATAGGGTTCACATATTATATTATACACCTATGCGTTTCATAGCCCGTCCATAGGGTCCACATACTACATTAGACACTTATGTATTTCATATCCCGTCCATAGGGTTCACATATTATATTATACATCTATGCATTTCATAGCCCGTCCATAGGTTCCACATTTCAATTAATCGGCACATGGGGCCACAATCATTACAGCATACTTGGCACTAGGCCATATTTCATAACTCAATCTCTTATTTCCCACATTTCACATCATCTCCACATATTTCACATCAATATCAATTTCAACAACAAGCCATTCAATTCAAGATGTCAAGTACACATGAGAGGAACCATGAATCCTCGGCATATACAATATCTCAGAGATCATACACCTCAAGTTTATTGACAATGGAACTTTAAACACAAGGGGCTCTTCCAAATCAATAGAAGGGGTACACCAACCCGCAATAAAAACACACATCGAAGGCATAAGCAAATAGTTACACCAATTATTCTTGAACCCTTCTTTTTCAATCATGACATTATACAATTATAATTCAAGTTCTCAGCACGTTGGCCACACTCTATTTCCCAAATTCATTTGATTACCTTAAACATTTCTACACATAGAGGATTTCACATAGTTTGGCATAGGATATGCAGCTCAATCTCAATTTAAGGTCTTAGCATTTCAATACATGATTCATATTCCTTGCACCCTTTTTAAGTTATCAACAATAGCACCTTGATCATATTGGAATGCATCTTTTACAATTATAGGGTCACAACACCAATTAATGTAAAGTACCAATCACAGCAAGGATCCAAAGTTCAACCTTACCACATTTACACAGTCACTTACTTCACTTCCAAACATCTTTGTACATTACCAACAACTAGAAACAATCAATCAAATAAATTTGGTACACATAAGAAAAATTCGGAGGATCAACCATAACGAGTTTTGTCACACAATTTTGCATCAAAATCTCAATTTAAACTTGACTTGAAGTCTAGGCATTTTATCACATAGTTCCCATTTTTCACATATCCTCATTTACCAAGAATAACGTATTAAGCACATTGAGGTACATCATTCACATGTATTCTTGCAACACCCAAATCTTTTGAAATAATGAATACTGCACATATCAAATTTTGGACTTACAATCATACACAGGGACACCATGGGAGCTCAATTTCTAAGAAGAGAGAGTTTTAGCCATACATACCTTTCTTGAGCTTTCCTTTAATTACTATGATATTCCAGAAATTCTAGCAACTTCAATCTATTTTGAGACATAGCAAAATTTAACACAAATTAGGAAGATATTCATAATTCTAGCTCATTTGAGCATTTTATCAAATACTAGATGAGCATCTTAATCTCAAATCTCTTTTTCATGGTCTTCCTTCATTCCCCAACCAAATCTTACTTATTTATGTTAAATAATCTTCTCATAAACCTAGATTGGACATGCATGTATAAACAATACTAATACATCCAAGAATCATACCTCATCAACCCATCTTATACCCCAAACTCGAAATTACAACCTAGGGTATAGAATCCTACCTCTTGGATGAAGAACTTGTGATTGGGTTCTTTGATTCTTGAAGATTGATGCAAGATTTGGATGATTTAAATGTTGGGTTCCTCCTTCGCTCTCTAAAATGCTCTCACCTCTCTCTAAAATTAGTAGAAAAAGACCCTAAATGAAGCCCCAAAGGCTATATATTAAGATGGGGTCGGGTTATAAAAATTAGAAAATTAACCCTCCGATGTCAAGTATGCTACCGCAGAATCCACCGCAGAATGGGTATGCGGGCCGCAGATTCGTCGCAGAACTCGTTTCCTAAAACTGGTCTGTTCTGCCTCATTCTATGACCATTCTGCGATCGTAGAATGGTTATGCGGTCCGCAGAGTTAAATCTGCGATCGCAGATTTCATGCAGAATCGCATTTTTCCAGCTTTTGGTAATTTGATCATAACTTTGTGTAGGAATGTCCAAATGACGAACGGTTTGAAGCGTTGGAAACTAGACTTGAAGAAATTTCATTTTATAGGTTATCCATCACCTAAAACCTTATAGATATTTAGATATTCTCGTTCAAAGTATGGACTAGTGCAAGATCGTTGGGAATTTTAGCCTATTATGGACGTTGTTTCCATTTTGTCTTAGACTTAGGCCTTTCCTTGGATCCCAAATTACTTATCATAAGACTTATACACATATTTACCAAATAAAATGGATGTACACCATGTTAAGCACATAAAAATATCATAATAAGCCTACGTGATACCATGAAATCCTAAATTACTTAGCGAAAATTTCCGGGGCCTTAGATTCTCCCCCCCTTAGGATCATTCATCCTCAAATGAGGAGTAGATTCCGAATTAAATGCTTAATATAATAAATCTCTTTTCTCACCTACCTCAAGACCATAAATTTCGACTAACTCCTAAAATTTTCAGAAATTTCGGCAGAGTCTCCTTTGTAACTAGACCTATCCACCTGCCAGAGAATCACCAAAATCGTCTTAACAACACATCCACAACTAGATAGAGCACGACAATGTATATATCAACAATACTAATCTCAGTATTACAAGCACTACATTATCCTAAGGACACCAGAACATGGACTGCACAGTTTTTAGATCAAAACACCTATATAGTACCTTTCAAGTCAAAACTAATTGATACTCAATCAAGAAAAAATATTTTCCTTCCACGACACTTTCAGCCTTCCAGATGACCTCCTCGACTTACAAGCTCTGTCATGACACATTCTCGGAAATGATATCAACTCCCAAACATACATAACAAGGATGACATATAGACACCTCGCATGAGTTAACTATCCATTAAATTTACCTTTAATAATTTCCACTGTACAATTTACATTCCACTGGATATTGCAATTCATGGTAACAACAACAACCCACAATTCCATCACATGGCATCACACCATCAAGAATGTCATTCAATAGTAACCAAGCAGTCATGTGTTCATAATAGTCCTTACGAGTCATTAATGTAATCACAAATGTGTTCATCAACAAGAATATAATTTCATTTCAATCAACCATCCATATGAAGTCAAGCCACGATGATTCTTTCCAATAGTGAATCATATAGGATATTACCATGGTCGTATAGTTCAATCAAATCAACGCACACCCCTCTTTTATCACTACCTTCTTAGACATAGGCATATGAAAACACAAATTCATGAGGAACAACTATGGGGAAACATCATACTCCTATTGAGTGACAAAGTGCATAGATTATTACCCATATCTCTCTCCTTCAGCTGTCTGGATGCGTAGGCAATCACCCTACCATATTACATCAATACTGTGCCGAGCCTAATACGCGACGTACCGCTATACTCGGTATAAAAACATCCTTTCTAAGCACTTAATTCGCATTATAAGAATGTGTAAACACCTCAAATCCTATTCAATATTCCCATCTCACCTGATCATTTCTGTATGAGTTAAACTTACCAAATTTGGGGGTCTAAACATGTAAGAAAGTATCACCCAATGGTCAGTCTTCCATGGAACAAAATTAAATGGTCATACCTATTTACACACATCATAGAACAAAAAGGGTTAAAGGACTTACTTGTTGTTCCTCGGTTGTTGGGGCAGTGTCTTAGCTGATGTCCCTTAACTCCGCACCCGAAACACTCGTCAGTGCCCTTACGACACACCCCTAGATGATGCCTCCTACACTTAGGGCAATGGGGTCGTTGCTTCCTCTGATGGCTCCCACTTGACTGGACCTGTTGGTTAGATTTCATGTTGCCTTGGTCTTGCATATTATGGCCCCACTGCTGCTGATTAGGCCCTGATGGTAGCGTCCTAGCTGAGGTCTGAAGAATTGACTGTGTGGGTCCGGATGACACTCTCCTATGTGATTCTTTCCCACCATTACCCCTACTGTAGGAGACATTAAAATTGCTCGCGGATCAGGACTTTTCGTTGTTATCTTTCTCTATCTTTATTTTTAACTTTTGTTCCTCTGTAGCTTGAGAGAATGCCATAATCTTCCCATAATTCATATCAGAATTCAAGGCAGCTGTAGCCGCCTCATTAATAACCAAAGGGCTAAGACCATGCACAAATCGGTGCACTCTAGCCTCCATAGTAGGCAGCATGTGAATAACATACTTGGACAAGCGAGAAAACTCCATGTGGTACTCCCACACACTTCTGTTACCTTGCCTAAGATTTTCAAACTCTGCTGCCCGGGCTGCCCTTGTCTCAACGGGTAAGAAATGATCAATGAAAGCATCAACAAACTCGCTCCACCTCGCCACCCCTTTCAGACGGTAGGAAGCCAACTCTACTCCCTCTGTCTCAGTTGCACACATCAACCAGAGGGTCTTTTGCATCTCATCAATAAAGTCCTGAGGGTCTTCTTCTGGATTGGCACCTGTGAATACCGGAGGGTCTAACTGAAGGAATCTGTTTACCCTGGAACTAGTAGAATCCCCTGGCTGGCTGGATGAACTAGGCAAAACATTTGACCTCTGGGCCTGAGAGGCCACCAACTGAGTCAACATCTGAATAGCTCCCCTAAGATCCCCATCAGAAACACCAAAACCAGAAGCTGAGGTTGGAGGCGGGACATGAGTATCAATGGGAGGGATAGTGGTACCCTCCGTAGGTGTAGGAACTAGGGTAGTCTGCTCTGGAATAGAAGGATCCATCAGAGTAATAACAGGGTGACTACCCTCACCTGCAACATCAAGCAATGAATCATCAGCCACTCCTGGGGTGGCATTGGCTTCTTGGCCAATTCTCGCTTTCTTCTTAGGCACCATTTACTGAAAGATAGAACAATGCACTGATTAGGAAGGAAACATTTTCACCGCACGATACAGAATATCAAAGAAGGGTGTTATTACTAAATGCCCAAGTAGCCTCCAACTTATAGATGTGGTCGATAACACACCGATAAGAAGGACTCTACTAGACACGGCTCCGAGACATCCTAGGATACTTTAAAACTTTAGGCTCTAATACCAAGTTTGTCACGCCCCAAAATTCGAGGAGCGTGACCGGTGCTCAACCGAGTAAATCCAATTGAGCAAGCTTGTTAGGTTTCATTCTACCCAAACAACCTCATGATTAAATAGGAGATGGACTCCATTAATCAGTTTTAGTAAGTATTTCATTAACAACTTTCATTTGCTTTCCATTAGCAACTTAAATCATAATTATCAAAATATCACAAACGTTATAAGTCTTTGCCAAACATCAATATTCTTACTTTAATTCCAATACCAGGCACTACCCACAACCTGTCTACGGAGCCTCTAAACATAACTGAAGAGTAATGTAATGTAGAAATGCCGGTAACAAGGCTCCGGCTATACCTCAAAAGTCAAAATCTAAAATAAGAAGATGTGCAATATAGCCCCTTGAAAGAGAAAGGGGCTCACCAAGATCTTTGGGAAGGAGGATGCTCCGCTACACACGATCGACACTATCTGCTACAGAGCCACCTACAATCATTTAAAAAAATGTAGCGCCCCCGGCAAAAGAGACGTTAGTGCCATTGAATAGCAATAGTATGTATAACTAAACACCATCTAATTACAAAGAACTATCAAACAAGAATAAAGAGATCATAAAAGTAAATCAAAGGCTTTAACAATTCCCACATAACAAAAATAAAAGGGGTCACATAGTTTTCACATAATTTTCATACCTCTAGGTTGCGTTCTATATCCCGTCATAGGATTCAAATATCATATTATATACCTATGCATTTCATAGCCCGTCCATAGGGTTCACATACTACATTATACACCTATGCGTTTCATAGCCCGTCCATAGGGTTCACATATTATATTATACACCTATGCGTTTTATAGCCCGTCCATAGGGTCCACATACTACATTATACACCTATGCGTTTCATAGCCCGTCCATAGGGTTCACATATTATATTATACACCTATGCATTTCATAGCCCGTCCATAGGGTTCACATATTATATTATACACCTATGCATTTCATAGCCCGTCCATAGGTTCCACATTTCAATTAATTGGCACATGGGGCTACAATCATTACAGCATACTTGGCACTAGGCCATATTTCATAACTCAATCTCTTATTTCCCACATTTCACATCATCTCCACATATTTCACATCAACATCAATTTCAACAACAAGCCATTCAATTCAAGATGTCAAGTACACATGAGAGGAACCATGAATCATTGGCATATACAATATCTCAGAGGTCATACACCTCATGTTTATTGAAAATGGAACTTTAAACACTAGGGGCTCTTCCAAATCAATAGAAGGAAAAACATACATCGAAGGCATAAGCAAATAGTTACACCAATTATTCTTGAATCCTTCTTTTTCAATCATGACATTATACAATTATAATTCAAGTTCTCGGCACGTTGGCCACACTCTATTTCCCAAATTCATTTGATTATTTTAAACATTTCTACACATAGAGGATTTCACATAGTTTGGCATAGGATATGCAACTCAATCTCAATTTAAGGTCTTAGCATTTCAATACATGATTCATATTCCTTGCACCCTTTTTAAGTTATCAACAATAGCACCTTGATCACATTGGAATGCATCTTTTACAATTATAGGGTCACAACACCAATTAATGTAAAGTACAAATCACAGCAAGGATCCAAAGTTCAACCTTACCACATTTACACAGTCACTTACTTCACTTCCAAACATCTTTGTACATTACCAACAACAAGACACAATCAATCAAATAAATTTGGTACACATAAGAAAAATTCGGAGTATCAACCATAACGAGTTTTGTCACACAATTTGGCATCAAAATCTCAATTTAAACTTGACTTGAAGTCTAGGAATTTTATCATATAGTTCCCATTTTTCACATATCCTCATTTACCAAGAATAACGTATTAAACACATTGAGGTACATCATTCACATGTATTCTTGCAACACCCAAATCCTTTGAAATAATGAATACTACACATATCAAATTTCGAACTTACAATCATACGCAGGGACACCATGGGAGCTCAATTTCTAAGAAGAGGGAGTTTTAGCCATACATACCTTTCTTGAGCTTTCCTTTAATTACTATGATATTCCGGAAATTATAGCAACTTCAATCTATTTTGAGGCATAGCAAAATTTAATACAAATTAGGAAGATATTCATAATTCTAGCTCATTTGAGCATTTTATCAAATACTAGATGAGCATCTTAATCTCAAATCTCTTTTTCATGGTCTTCCTTCATTCCCCAACCAAATCTTACAGATTTATGTTAAATAATCTTCCCATAAACCTAGATTGGACATGCATGTATAGACAATACTAATACATCCAAGAATCATACCTCATCAACCCATCTTATACCCCAAACTCGAAATTACAACCTAGGGTATAGAATCCTACCTCTTGGATGAAGAACTTGTGATTGGGTTCTTTGATTCTTGAAGATTGATGCAAGATTTGGATGATTTAAATGTTGGGTTCCTCCTTGTCTCTCTAAAATGCTCTCACCTCTCTCTAAAATTAGTAGAAAAAGACCCTAAATGAAGCCCCAAAGGCTATATATTAAAATGGGGTCGGGTTATAAAAATTAGAAAATTAACCCTCCGATGTCAAGTATGCTACCGCAGAATCCACCGCAGAATGGGTATGCGGGCCGCAGATTCATCGCAGAACTTGTTGCCCAGAACTGGGCTGTTATGCCTCATTCTGCGATCGTAGAATGGTTATGCGGTCCGCAGAGTTAAATCTGCGATCGCAGATTTCACGCAGAATCGCATTTTTCCAGCTTTTGGTAATTTGATCATAACTTTGTGTAGGAATGTCCAAATGACGAACGGTTTGAAGCGTTGGAAACTAGACTCGAAGAAATTTCATTTGATAGGTTATCAATCACCTAAAACCTTATAGATATTTAGATATTCTCGTTCAAAGTATGGACTAGTGCAAGATCGTTGGGAATTTTAGCCTATTATGGACTTTTTTTCCAATTTTTCTTAGACTTAGGTCTTTCTTTGGATCCCAAATTACTTACCATAAGACTTATACATATATTTACCAAATTTCAATGGATGTACACCAAGTTAAGCACATAAAAATATCATAATAAGCCTACGTGATACATGAAATCCTAAATTACTTAGCAAAAATTTTGGAGGCCTTACAACTCACTTGGAGAAGTCATCTAAAGCAACAAGCTGGTCCAAAAAATACTCAGTGTTTTACTAGGTTCTTGGGAAAGTAAAGTGAATGCTATCACTGAAGCCAAGGATCTGCAGAAGCTGACCATTGATGAACTCATTCGAAATCTCAAAACCTATGAAATGAAGAGAAAGAAAGATCTTGAAAGAAGAGAGCACAAAGAGGAGAAGAACCTGGTTCTCAAAGCTGCCCACACTGACTCAAGTAGTGATGAATATGACATGACATATCTCACTCGAAGATTTCAAAAGATGATTCGTAAAAATGGTCAGATCCTAAAGAAAGGAAGTTCCAGCAGGAACTCTAAAGGAAATGATTGTTGTCATAAGTGTGGAAAGCCTGGACACTTCATTAAAGATCGTCCTCTTCATAAGAAGGATCATTACAAAACCAACACTGAAAAGGCGGCTAAGAGGAACCAGGTCCCTGACAGAAAGATCAATAAAATAGATGTTGCTGACAATATCGTAAAGCAAGCCTTGGCTGACTAGGGAGACTCCTCTAGTGAATTTGAAGGTGAAAATGACCAAGGAGACACATCTATGATGGTTGTTGACAATGGATCTTCAGAATATGAGTCAATCTTTGCACTCATGGCCAAATCTAATAATGATGAGGACAAGGAGGAAGATGAGGTAAGTTTTCTTGATGTTCAAAGAAATTTGAAAACTTACTCTAAGAAAAAATTAACGTCCTTAGCAAATGTATTGGTTAATGCCTATCATAGCCTCATTAAATGAGAAAAATTCTTTAATTGAAGAAACTGGTGACATAGAATAAGAGAGAGATGATATGGTAGTTTCCATTGTAGACTTAAAGGAACAAGTGGAAGAAGTAACTAGAGAAAATACCTTGATGAAGAACCAAACGAAATAATGGTTGGACACCCCTAAGGGTAAGGAAGTGGCTAGTGAGGATCAACTTGTGCTTGAGATTGAGCTTAAGAAAGTTAAAACAAGTCTTGTTATTGAGCTTGAAAAGAATAGACAACTTCAGGAAGATCTGAAAAGGTTAAAAATGATCTCGATAAGTCACTTAAATGGACCCGGTCCTATGTAATAATGTATATATACAAGAGTAATGGTGGAAACTGGAACGGAATCGGGTTCCAAAAGGCTAAAACCTCCTATAATCCCTACAACAAGTATGTAACTGTAGCTGATAATAGGTTGTGTACTCACTATGGTCAAATTGGTCATTACAAGGACTCTTGTAAAGTTAAAATTCAGTCTCAACAGAAAAACAAAGTTTTTGTTGAAAAGAAGCATACTGATGAGGAACCTGGTCCGCTGAGAGGAAAATATATGTTGCCTGCATGGATGAAAAGAAGTTTGATCTGCCTATTCTACCATTATAAGGGACCCAAGCTAGCTTGGGTTCCTAAGTCTAAACAGCAGCTTGGGTCCTTAAGTCTAATCAGTGATTTTGTGTGCAGGTTGGAGTGAGAGGTAGTAGTCAAAAAATAGTACATGGATAGCGGCTTCTCTAAGGATACGACTAGAAGAATGGATGATTTCCTCTCACTTTAGGCCTTCCAAGGTGGGAGTGTAGTTTTTGGAAATGTATAGAAAAATTGGCAAAACACTCTCCCATGCAATTGAAAATGTGTACCATGTGAATGGCTTGAACTATAGCTTGTTGAGTGTATCTCAAATCTGTGATAAGGGAAAATAAAGTGAAGTTCTTATCCAAATCCCGCATTGTCACCAATCTCAAAACTGGTAAAGTGGTGTTGATACCCAAAAAGTTCAAGAACATCTATGTTGCAAACCTTGATTTACTGAATGGTGGTGATCTAACATGCTAAAGTATCATAGATGATGATGCTGAGTTATGGCACAAACGACTGGGCATGCGAGTTTTCATTTACTGAACAAGTTGGTTATGGAGGACCTGGTTCATGGGCTGGAGTAGTCAACACTGGCTACTACTTGATTAACAAGTGCATGATCAGGTCCTTTCTCAAGAAGTCTCTACATAAACTGCTCAATGGGAGAAAATGACTTACCCGGGAGCCTTTGGATACAAAATGTTTTTCTCTCAACAATGGTGGCAAAAGGTCACATAACAAAGAAGATGAAGATAGAGAATTTATGAATGCTCCTAGTGAAGCTATAGATATTGCAAATGGAAAGACTGATTTGATGAGTCAAGTCAAGCAGAGCAATGAAAAAGATGTAGCATAATCTCCAAACGGCACAGAGGAACATATTTTCCCTCTCATTCTTCTTGTCTCAAATCGAGCCTAAGAACATCAAAGAAGCATTGAAACGTGCTAACTGGATAGCTGCTATGCAAGAAGAAATCCATCAGTTGGAAAGGAACACAGTGTGACACCTGGTCCCTAGGCCTTCAGACAGAACGATGATTGGAAATTGGCCCAAATGAATCTCACTTGAAGGTTGCCAAAGGAATTTTGAGGTATCCGAAGGGAACGCAGGACCCGGTCCTCGTCTATTTTTCATGATATAATTTTGACTTGGTTGGATATGCTGATTATGCTGGATAGAAAGAGCACATCTGGAATGGCACATTTTTTGGGGTCATGCTTGATCTCATAGGGTACCAAGAAACAAACTTTGTGGCTCTTTCTAGTGCTAAAGCTGACTTGAACTCGGTACAACACAAAAAGAAAATGCCCATTGATGTGCGACATCACTTTTTGAGGGATAATATTGAAAATGGTCTGGTTTATATGAAGTTTTGGAAAACATAGAACCAGTTATAAGACGACTTCACCAAGGCGCTTAGCAGGGAACATTTTGAAAGAAATAGTCTGTAGTTAGGGTTGATCAAGCTCAACTAAGGACTTGGTCCCTTGATGATTGGATATGTTAAGAAGGAAATGTACAATGCTAAAAAGTATTTTTCAGTAACATCTAACTCAAATCTATACTGTTACAGGTATACACATATGGCAGTTACAGGACAAAACAAGTAAGAGTGACATTGCACTTCTAGAAGTCTTTGCTCAGATTTTCAAAAATCGTCAAGGAACCTGGTTCCTGCGACTCAGGTTAGTAGTCTCTACAATACTTATATGACCTTTTAAGCTACCGAGGTGTCATGTCATTAATATATTCCCCCCTCCCTCCTAATTTTTGAAGTCCAAAATGTTAAACCTTTTTAGAATTAAACCATTGCCCCAAAAAACCCCTTCTTACTCATACACCCAACCAAAACTGATTCTTTTCTTCAAAACCAAAATCAACCTTGTCCCAAAAAGAATCCTTCTCTCCAAATATGCCAAAAGTGAACCCAACTCTGTCACCTTCCAAAATCCTAACTTTATCTAAATCAAAACCCCAAGAAGTCTTTGGTAGATTTTATGAGAGTTTAACTGAAATGGAACAAGGTAAATTTAATATTCTAGAGTGTGAGGCTGAAATTGTTGCTGAGTTTGTAGAAGTCTTAAAGGATGGAAAAATTGGTAAATGTGTTGAAAAGGGGGAACTGAATGAGGACTTGATCCCTCAAGTCCTTCTCAGGATGTTAATTCTAATGATGATCTTTTTCTTTTTGAGTTTTGTGTTTAAAAGAACTTCTGATCTTGTAAAAAGGATTGATGAAAAGTAGGCTGATTGATAATTGTCATGACTCGGATTTCCCATCTTTGAGAATCGTACGGCGCCTACTCGTGAAAGCTAGGCAAGCCGACAATTACAGTTTTACTACCGTTATTATTAACCACACAGGGATAGATAATAGTTAAAACAAAATAATTATGAAATGCTGAAGTAATATAACAGTGCCACAACTCAAGTACATAGCTACCCCATAGATCAGGTGTCACAATCCACGAACGATTATGATTTACTACAAATATAAGTCTGAAAGAAGTACAACTGTTCTCAAAATAGAAGAGACAGAAGAAACTAAAGCGGGGAAAGGGGACTTCAGGCTCTGCGAACGCCAGCCGAACTACCTTGGTCTCCTTGGAATGGAAGCAGCAACCTCAAGCTACTCACAAAGTCCGGTACCGAGATTTGCACCAAAAGTGCAGAGTGCAGTATCAGTACAACTGACCCCATGTACCGGTAAGTGTCGAGCCTGACCTCGGCAAAGTAGTGACGAGGCTAGGATACAACAACCATATAAACCTGTGTAGTTAAATCATATGCTAACAGAATAATAATAAGAGAAGAGTAAAAAATAAAGAGGGAAAGGGGAACATACTGCATGGGAATATCAAGTTCTAACAGTAATTCAACAGAGAAGCATAATAAACACCATATTTGTATCAACATGAATAATTAAATAGTAACACGTGCAAAACATCACCCTTCGTACTTTTACTCTCGTTCTCACCATAAGAAATAACAAAAATACCACGGCATCACCCTTCGTGCATTAACTCTCATAATAGTGGCACGACATCACTCTTCGTGCATTAGCTCTCAAATCATGGCACTGTATCACCTTTCGTGTATTAACACTCACTCACCATATCATGCACTACATCACCTTCATGCATTAACACTTACTAACCATATCATGCATGGCATCATCCTTCGTGCTTTACACTCTTTCTCACCTAAACAATAGAAACAATATATTTCGGCAAGAGAATCAACAATGGAAATAATAACATCCCGACAAAGGAATCAACTATAACCAATCTCGTTTCAACAGTTAACTTTACAAAATAAATCTCAACTTGAGTCAATGCACAACAATGGTCAATTACTAAGAAAATATCATAAGTCTTGTTCAACATGGATAATCATCAGTTTAAGCATGAATAATACATAATAAGAATCATAACGGTCACAGTTTAAGACTCACTTGCATGCTCGACACCAATGTATAGATACTCGTCACCACACCTATATGTCGTACTCAATACTAACACGTAGCAAATAAGCCAACAACTCCTATTCCCTCAAGCTAAGGTTAGACCAAACACTTACCTCGATTCCTCGGACAAAATCAAGCCTCAATTACCGCTTTACCTCCCAGTTCCACTTCCAATCCGCTTGTATCTAGCCATAATTAACTTAACTACATCAATAAATGCTAAAGAATTCAACTCCAATGCTTAATTATAGATTTTCTATCATTTTCCCCAAAAAGTCAAAAATTGACCTCGGGCACGCTTAGTCAAAACTCGAGGTTTAGACCAAAACCCATTCATCCATTAACCCCAGAGCCCGAGCTCAAATATGTAATAAGTTTCGGAATTCGACCCCAACTCGAGGTCTAAATTCCCAAATTTACAAAATCCATAATTTTCCCTAAATCCCTAATTTTACCATGAAAGAACAAGGTTTAGGGCTAGAAATCTAATGTGTGTTGTTGGAAATTGAAGGAAATGAACAAAAACCTATGATTTAGTGTTGAAATCCCTCTTCAAAAATCGCCCTAGGTCGAGTTATAGAGATGAAATATGAAATTTGGGAAGAAGTCCCTATTTTGAAGTCTGATTTAAAACATTGTACAGGTCTTCATCGCGTTCGCGATGGACCTGTTGCGTTTGCGATGCATTGCGGCCAAAAGGGCCTTCGCGTTTGCGAAGAGCTGATCGCGTTCGTGATGATCTGTTGCCCCTGACCATCACGTTCGTGGGCCTGGGACTGCGTTCGTTAAGAGCAGTTCAGTGATTCCCTAACTCACCTCCATTTTACTCTATGCGTTCGCATGATGCCGGTCGCGTTCGCGAAGAACAGCCCCCTGGTGCTCTGCGTTCGCGACCATGGCTATGCATTCGCGATGAACAAACCCCTCCCCAGCCCAGGTTACACTTCGCATTTGCGAGAGTATCTTCGCGAACGCGAAGAAGAAAAAGTAGAAACACTAACTACAGCAAAACACACCAAATTTCTAAGTGTAAATCGCCCTGTAGCCTATCCGAAACTCACCCGAGCCCACGAGGCTCCAAACCAAACATGCACACAAGTCTTAAAAAAACTTTCTTACGCGATCAAAAACCCCAATAACACCTAGAACTACGAATTTAGCATCAAATTGCATGAAATTTTAAAAAAAGTTTCAAAACTTCTATTTTCTCAACCAAAGGTCCGAATCACGTCAAATCAGTCCCGTTTCTAACCAAATTTCACATATAAGGTATAAATATCATAACGGACTTGCACCGGGCTCCCGAACCACAATACGGACCCGGTATCAACAAGATCAATTATTAACCAAATTCGTAAAACCTTTAAAATTCTAATTTTATAATTTTAATCAAAAATTCATTTCTCGGGCTAGGGACCTCGGAATTCGATTTCGGGCATACGCCTAGATTTCATATTTTCCTATGGACCCTTCGGGACTGTCAAATCACGGGTTTAGGTCCTTTTACCTAAAACATTGATCGAAGTCAACTTAATTCAATTTTAAAGGCAAAAATTTAGCATTTTTTCAAATTTTCACATAAAGGCTTTCTGGGTATACGCCCGGACTGCGCACGCAAATTAGGGTAAGACAAAATGAGGTTTTAAAATCCTCAGAACATAGATTTAACTTCTAAAACAAGATATGACCTTTTGGGTCATCACATTGTCCACCTCTAAAACAATCGTTCGTCCTCGAATGGACATAGAAAAGTACATGAGTCGGTGAAAAGATAGGGATATAGGCTCCGCATATCGTACTTGGACTCCCAGGTAGCTGCCTTAACAGGCTGACCTCTCCACTGCACACGAACTGACGGGAAATTTTTTGATCTCAACTGACGAACCTTCCGATCTAGAATAGCTACCAGCTCCACCTCATATGTCAAGTCCTTGTCCAACTGGGCAGTGCCAAAGTCTAACATGTGGGATGGATCGTCGTGATACTTCCGAAGCATAGACACATAAAATACTGGATGCATTGCTGATAAACTCGGCGACAACACAAGTCTGTAAGCCACCTCTCCCACTCTATCAAGAATCTCAAAAGGTCCGACGAACCTAGGGCTTAGCTTGCCCTTCTTCCCAAATCTCATCACGCCCTTCATGGGCGATACCAGAAGCAACACTCGTTCTCCGACCATGAATGCCACATCATGAACCTTACGATTAGCGTAACTCTTCTGCCTGGATTGAGCTGTACGAAGCCTATCCTGAATGACCTTAACCTTCTCCAAGTCATCCTAAACTAAATCTGTACCCAACAACCGAGCCTCTCCCGGCTCAACCACCCAACCGGTGACTGACACCGCCTACCTTATAATGCCTTGTAGGGAGCTATCTGGATGTTCGACTAATAACTGTTGTTGTAGGAAAACTCTGCTAATGGCAAAATTGATCCCAATAACCTCCAAAGTCAATAACACAAGCACAGAGCATATCCTCCAAAATTTGATTATTATGCTCAAACTGTTCATCCGTCTAAGGATGAAATGCTATGCTCCACTCGACCCGCATACCCAACTCATATTGTATTGCCCTCTAGAAATGCGAAAACTATGTACCTCGGTCAAAAATGATAGACACATGCATACCATGAAGACGAACGATCTCCCGGATACAAATCTCTGCCAACCGCTCAGAAAAATAGGAAATCGCCACAAGAATGAAATGCGCTGACTTGGTCAGCCTATCCACAATAACCCATACTATGTCGAACTTCCTCTGAGTCAGTGGGAGTCCAACAACGAAGTCCATAGTGATGGAATCTCAATCGTTTGAAGCAAACCGCCATGTCTCTGATGCTCGTACTTTACCTGCTGACAATTCAAACACCGAGCTATATATGCAACAATATCCTTCTTCATCATCCTCCACCAATAATTCTACCGCAAGTCTTGATACATCTTAGCGGTGCCTGGAAGAATAGAATACCGGGAACTATGGGCCTCCTCTAGAATTAACTCACAAAGTCCATCCATATTAGGCACACAAACTCTACCCCACATCCTCAAGACCCCGTCATCCCCAACTGTAACCTTCTTGGCACCTCCGTGCCGCACTGTGTCTCTAAGGACAAGCAAATGAGGGTCATCATACTGCCAATCTCGAATACGCTCAAATAATGAAGAACGAGCTACTGTGCAAGCTAGAACACGGCTGGTCTTAGAAACATCCAAACTCACAAACTGATTGGCCAACGCCTAAACATCCAAAGCAAGCGGTACCTTACCGACTGGAATATATGCAAGGTTGCCCATACTGGCTGACTTCCTACTCAAAGCATCGACCACTATATTGACCTTCCCAAGATGATACAAGATGGTGATATCATAGTCTTTCAATAGCTCCAGCCACCTCCTCTACCTCAAATTTAGTTCCTTCTGCTTGAACAAGTATTGCAAACTCGTGTAATCCGTGAACATCTCATATGACACGCCATATAAATAGTGCCTCTAAATCTTTAGCGCGTGAACAATGGCTACTAGCTCCAAATCATGAACTGGATAATTCTTCTCGTAGATATTCAACTGTCACGAAGAAAATGCAATAACTTTGCCGTTCTGCATCAACACCACACCAAATCCAACACGAGATGTATCACAATATATTGTATATGGCCTTGAACTTATTGGCAATACCAACACCGGCGCCGTAGTCAAAGCTGACTTGAGATTCTGAAAGCTTGCCTCACACTCGTCCAACCACCTGAACAGGGCACCCCTTGTGGGTCTAACTGGTCATCGGGACTGCTATAGATTAAAACCCCTCCACAAATCGATGGTAATAAACCGCCTAACCCAAGAAACTTCGAATCTCTGTAACTGATATGGGTCTAGTCCAGCCCTTGATTGCCTCAATCTTTTTAGGATCCACCTGGATACCCTCTATTGATACGACATGACCCAGGAATGCTACTGAAATCAACCAAAACTCACATTTCAAAAACATAGCATACAACTGACTATCTCTCAGAGACTGAAGAACGACTCAAATGTGTTGCTCATGCTCCTCTCAGCTGTGGGAGTCGATCAAAATATCATCAATGAAAACAATCACAAAAGAATCCAGATAAGGCTTGAACACCCGGTTCATCAAATCCATAAAAGCTGCTGGGGAATTTGTCAACCCAAATGACATCACTAAGAACTCATAATGCCCGTACCGAGTGCAGAAAGCCGTCTTAGGGACATCGGATGCCCTAATTCTCAGCTGATGGTAGAAAGATCTCAAATCAATCTTCGAAAATACCTTGGCACCCTGAAGCCGATCAAACAAATCATCAATCCTCGGCAATGGATGCTTGTTCTTGATAGTGACTTTGTTCAACTGCCGATAATCTATGCACATCCTCATCGATCCATCCTTTTTCTTAACAAACAACACCGGTACACCCCAAGGTGATACACTAGGTCTAATAAAGCCCTTATCAGGAAAAACTTGCAAATGTTCTTTCAATTCCTTAAACTCTGGCGGGGCCATACGAGATTGAAGAATAGAAATGGGCTGAGTGCCCGAAGCCAAATCAATGCAAAAGCCAATATTCCTGTTAGGTGGCATCCATGGTGGGTCTGCATGAAATACCTTTAGAAACTCACGAACAACTGGCATAGAATCCATAGAAGGAACCTCAGTACTAGAATCACATACACATGCCAAATAGGCCAAACACCCCTTATCGACCATATACCAAGCCTTCATATAAGAGATAACCATCCTGGTAGAATGACCAGGAGTCCCTCTCCACTCCAAACGAGGCAACCCCGACAATTCTAAGGTCACGGTCTTGGCATGACAGTCCAATATAGCATGATAAGGCGACAACAAATCCATCCCCAAAATGACATTGAAGTCTTCCATATCGAGAAGTAGGAGATCTACACGAGTCTTAAGACCCCCAATGATAACCACTCACGAGCGATAGATATGATCTATAATAATAGAATCACCCACTCGTGTGGACACATATACAGGAGCACTCAAAGAATCACGAGGCACAACCAAATACGTAGCAAAATAAGATGACACATAGGAGTATGTAAACCCTGGATCAAATATAACTGAAGCATCTCTACTGCAAACTGAAACCGTACCTATGATAACGACATCGGATGCCTTAGCTTCAGGCTTGGATGAGAAAGCATAACATCGGGGTTGGGCCCCACCACTCTGAACTACATCCCTGTGACAGCCTCTTACTGGATGGCCTCCACCTCTAGTGGCCTGGTATCCACCTTTAGCACCTCTACCTCCACCTCTAGCTGCCTGACTCCTGCCCCTAACTAGATGAGCAGGTGGTGGAACACCCGGTGCATGAACAATGGCACGAGAACCCTATAAGCACGTAATTTTTGACCTGTATATTTTTTTAGTATTCCTATTATTTTTACGCATTTATTTGAGTTTAACTTTAGTTTTCTAGAGTTTTAGTCCATTTTATATTAATTTATACTTTTGAAAAATATATTAAAAAAACAAATAATTAAAAGCACAAAAATAGTTTTATTTCATTTTATTATTATATATATATATATATATATATATATATATGTGTGTGTGTGTGTGTGTGTGTGTGTGTGTGTGTGTGTTTTGTTTTATTATAATTTATTTTAAGTTCATTAGTGTAACTTTATAGTAGTATTATTTTAAGTTTGCGTTGATTTTTATATTCTTATTTTTAGTTTACTCTTTGAAAAAAAATACAAAAAATAGTTTCATTTTAGTTCTGTTATAGATAAAGTCAAAAGAGCACTCAACTGTCTAACACCCTTGAGCGACCTCACCCTCATCTCTAAGGATCAACGACTGCCTTAAAGGACCCACCCTCATCATTTTGATCTCTGCCATTCCTAAACTCGTAGCTGAAGTTCTCATCTCTCCCCTCGCTAAAAAGAGACGCACATAGACACGGAGATGAACGGAGTGTTTGAGAACGGACACCACATGAGGGCAACGATTTTAAACATTTTTCTGAGATCATCTCTCTCGCTTGAAAGAAATCCCAGCCTATCATCTCTCAAAACCGAGAAGCTCATTTGAGAATTTTCGGAGCGAGTTCGAGTTGAGTCCGTTCTAGGTCGCCGGCGTAGTTTCTGATCCGGTCACGGTCCCGTTCTGTTATTATTATGATTTTTCTTTGGATTGTTGGCAATTAGGTACGCATCTAAGGCCATTGTATAATTTTATTTGGTTTTTCTTTTCATGGCTAAATATTTGAGTTATTCGATTTAATAATCCTGCGCTAAACATATGGATTTTTTTATATTGTATATATTGGCTCTTTGCTTATTTGCTTGACGATTGAAAGTATTTGAATCCAATCCTATTGAAAATTCTTTTTCGATATTTTTATACTGTTTGAATTGCTCGGCCAAATCTAATTCTCCCAATATTTGTGGAAAAAGTCGAAATGTCAATAAGACTTATACAGATAAGTAGAAATCTTTTATTTTCTTCTTCCTCTTCCCTTACTTTTGTGGGATTTTCTTTCTAGTTGTTTTAATTGCATTACGGCAAATTGCTGCATCAAATAGTTCGGCCAAGACGTAAGTATATCTATGCAATCAAAGATGTCATCGAGTTGCTAGTGTTCAGCTTTAATTTATTACGTTAGTAGAATTTTTTTCCTGAAGTTGTAAATGTTGAATCAGAAGCATTAGCTGTTTACTCCTATCTATTTAATTTATTTTGTTTGGATCTATCCTCTTCTTATCCGATCATGTGTATGTGAATTTTTTATTTTAATTATTGGGTTCGTCTCGTCTCGTTTGCTCATTATATGCGATTGATTCATGAGTGAAGTTGATATCTATTTTTAGTATTTTGACCGTAGAGTGTTGAGAGGAAACAAACCTTTAGTTTGACAAATGATATATTTCATCCACAAATTATTTTCTATAATCTATGGCTTTTCATAACAACCTCAAATTTAGGGAATTCTTTTAAACTTATAAACATTTGTAGAGTGATTAGGTGCACATTTAATTTATTATCGTGATTATGTATACGTTCGCGTAACATAATTATAATTTTTTTAAACTTATAACAAAGGTACACATTCGCGTGACTTTGGCCAAATAATCTTAATAATAATAAAGTGACATTAATTGTGTACACGTACTCATGATATTATTTTTGACACACCAAACAAAAATGAGTACACGTACGGGTGACTCGTTTCAAGGTAATTTCATAACCAAGTGATTAAGAGCGGTAAAGGAAAAATGCACATAGGTTCTAAAACATGTGATTAAATAATTTACTTAAGCCAGGTATGATTAAAGCGACCGTGCTAAAACTACGAAACTCGGGAATGCCTAACACCTTCTCCTGGGTTAACAAAATTTCTTACTCGATCTTCTAGTTTCGTAGAATTTTGAACAGAGTCAAACTTCCTCGATTTGGGATTTAAAATAAATCGGCGACTTGGGACACCATAAATTATCCCAAGTGACTAATCTCATTTCGATTATTGTCACTTTAGCTAAAAAAACTCCCCTATCCCTCTCGAGAAAAAGGAGGTGTGACAGCTCTGGTGACTCTGCTGGGGATAAGAACCCAGAACTTCTTGTTTAGGGGCGACAGATGAACAACTAGGCCGGATAGACTTTCGTGCTCCCGGTACATTGCCCCCACCTCGGCTCGAGTTGTCCGCTTGCGTAAGCCATGTCTAGAACACACCCCCAAGATTTTAAACCTAGAATAACATAACCTTATGTCGGATCCCTAGTAGGAACGTTTGTTTGCATCACGTGCATTTGACTTTGGGGACTCAACAGAGTGGTTGGGTCCGTCTAGGATATGTGTACCCAAAAATAAAAGACTATCCTGATACACCCCATGTGCTACATGTTGCATTCTTCAAGGGTAAAATGGGTCATTTGGTGGACCAATGATGGTTGAGGTAAATAAGAAAGAAAAGAGGGTGAAGTGCAAAAATCAAGCAAGTTGGGCCCAGTTATATTTTTCTTTCATGATTTTTTTTCTTTTTCTTTTTCAATAAAAGACCACAAAAAAATGAACATAAAAAATCCAAAAAGATTTTGCACTTTCCCATCATTTTTCAAAAAGAGACAAAAAATATGTATTCTCCAAATTAGTTATTTTTTTATTATTCTCATCCGTATCCAATTCTCCCGAACTACGCATACCTGATTCTCATCTTTTAGGGCGGGATACGTAGGCAGCCCACATAGGATCCGGTCTTTTTAGTGAGTCTTAGGTTCTTGGCTTCGATGATCGTAGCCAAATCTTTCGTCTCTAGCCACTTTTGGCCACATCGACCTTTTTTCAAAATGGGGTTATTTTCACGAAGTGGCTTATTTAATTGTGTCTGGAGAGTCTTCAATCCACAATTAGGTGTCTCTTTACTCTAAGGTCCGTCCTTGTCGAATTTGCATGTCTAGCCTCTTTTGGCCACACAGGCCGTTTTGCAAAATAGGACTATTTTTGCAAAAGTGGTTTGATTAACCCATGTCTTAGAGTCCTAAGTACACAACAAAGTGTCCTATCTATTTAAGGTCCATTCTATTGAATTTGCAATGCTTAGCCATTTTTGGCCACATAGGCCATTTCTACAAAATCGATCATTTCTGCAAAGTAATTTTCCATGTCTTACAAGTTACCTTTGTTGAGTTTGCACTTCTAGCTGCCTTTTGGCCATGTAGGCTATTTTGCACAATCATGTCTTGCACAATAGGGAGTGTTATTGTCTCACATAATATTCTAAGTCTTTAACTCTATTTGGTCTTATTTTCTCATACATGTATGGATATACTTACGAGAGCTTGAGCATGATAGACACCCCAGGACCATCCAGTCAGGCTCACTGCATTCAGGAGTTGGCTTAAGGAGATTTTTTTGGTTTTGAGTATGTTTTTATGTTGTCTTGTACTTTATAGTCGTGTTTAGTAGTATTGATTCTTTAGTTAGTGTTAGAGTTTGTCGTAGTATAGTCGAGTTTGTTGAGCCTTTTGTTATCTTATTTCTGATTCTGCATTCGAAAAAAAAATATAAATGAAAAACCAAAAAGATTTTTATTTTTTGTTTATTTTACCCATTACTTTTCCAGAACTACGCTTGATCTGATTCATATGGAACATGATACATAGGCAAACTACATATGGTTCGATAAAATCATTTTTAAAATTAAAATAAAAAGAAAAAAAAGGAAACAAAAAGAAAAAGATGAAATAATGGGATGTGAGAAATAAGGAAAGAAAAGAGTGATAATTAGAAAAAAAGAGGAAGGAAAATTAGCAAGCCAAGAAAAGAAAAGAAAAGAAAAGAGAATATTGAAATGAATAAATTGGGATTATTCCAAGTGACCTTGTGACCATCGAAGTCATTCTTGAACCTTTAATTGTTGCTAGGTGCATTATACGCTAACATGATGGCTTCATTTTATTTGTCTTTGTTATCTTCGTTATAGCATAATGGTAGTTGGTTTGTAGTTCTTAAACTGATAACTCTTCCATACAACACAAGGTCAAAGAGCAAGGTAGCCATGGCTAGCAAAGACTTGGACACAAGTGTTATTGATCCGTCTAAGGAGATTATTGAATCAAAATTTGATGAAAGGACAGATGGCCATAATATACCAAGCATGGATTAGTGGGCGTCCTCCACCATTAGTTCCCGCTAACTACACTGAAAGCTTCGTCACCATTCCGCCACTGTCACAAATCCAACTTTCTACTGCTACTGATATCTCCCTACAACCTTTTTATACTCCACCCGCCAAAAGCACCTCATATCTCGCTCCTTTGACCACTAATATTTTTGTAGCTCCTCCCCCAGCTACTTTTCCTCGATCCTCTAGCGAGATTGTGTTCAAAGTCTCTGATGCCCAACACTATGCTCCAAAACCAACTTTCAAGGTCTTAGATCCATACTCCCACACTCCTTATTTTGAGCCTCCAGGTGAAACTGAAAAGCCTGCTAAGACAGTGGAGCAAGATGAGATATATCCAGGAAGGTGAAAATCTTAGAGCAGTCTTTAAGAAACATGCAAGGGATAGAGAGCCAGATGAGCGTGTCTTACAAAGATTTGTGCTTGTTTCCTGACATCCAACTGCCTGCTGGGTTTAATATGCCAATGTTTGATTTGTATAACCCGTGGCCCATTTGAGTAGCTACTACAGTAAAATGAGAGGTGCCAGTGGGAAGGACAAATTATTGACGGCGTATTTCAGTTAGAGTTTGAGTGGGGCATCTCTGGCGTGGTACACCCTCCAAGACACTAGCTGGTGGTATACATGGGAAGATATGGCTCAGGCCTTTACCCGGCACTTTCAGTACAATATAGATATTTTCCCAGATTGCATGTCCCTTACCAAGATGGAAAAGAAGCCTAATGAAATCTTTAGGGAATACAGGCTCAGATGGAGAGAGCAAGCTGCCCGAGTCAATCCTACGATGGAAGAAAATGAGATGGTTGAGCAGTTTCTTCAAGCTCAAGAGCCAACTTACTTTGGGAATTTGATCTCGGCTGTGGGTAACCCTTTTAATGATGCGGTAACAATGGGAGAAATGGTAGAAGATGGGCTGAAGTCGAGCAAGATCATGAGCTATTCTTCTTTAAAAGCCACAACACAAGCAATTCAGAATGACATATGAAGCTTGCTAGATCAGAAAGAACATGATGATGTTGCCATGGTTGTCTCAGGATCATGACATGGTCCAACGGGTCCGCCTCACCAATATACTCAACCTCAACCACAAACACAAACCTATCCCCGAGTTCCACATAATCCACCCTAGTATTATCCTCCGAACAATGTTCGGTCATCTGTCTAACCACTGGGTCACTCCTCGTGACGACCCAGCCGGTCGTCTTAAGAATTAATGCCCCAATCCCCTATTAACTACTTTTCCCAAGCCTATTTATGCTAATTTGAATTGCCGGGATGTTCGGTTTTGAACTTCGGAGAGTTTTGGGACACTTAGTCCCTAAATGAGAGTTTAAGCGTTAGAAAGTTGCCCGTAGTCAGAACAGTGTAAAGAAGGCCTTGAAACGGAAATACGATGGTTTCGTTAGCTCCGTTAGGTGATTTTGGGGTTGGGAGCGTGTTTGAAATATGTTTTGGAAGTCCGTAGCTGATTTAGGCTTGAAATGCCGAAGTTTGAATTTTTAAAGTTTTCGGTCTGATAGTGAGATTTTGATCTAAGGGTCGGAATAGAATTTCGGAAGTTGCAGTAGCTCCGTCATATCATTTGGGATGTGTGTGTAAAAATTTCAGGTCATTCGGACGTGATTTGGTTAGGTTTTTGATCGAAAGCGTATTTTGAAGATTTGAAAGTTCATAAGCTTGATTTTTGGTTTGATTTGTCGTTTTGATGTTGTTTTAAGTGATTTGAAACTTCGAGCGAGTCCGTATTAGGTTATATGCCTTGTGTGTGTAATTAGACGGGGTCCCGGGAGCCTCGGATGTGTTTCGGATGGGCTACGAGTTATTTTTTTCCATTTTTAAACTGTTGTAGTTGCTGCTTCTGATATCCTTCTACGCGATCGCGAAGACTTTTCAGAGGTCGCGATGCAATGTTGGAGACCACCTCAAAAATACTTCTACGCATTCGCATCCGTCCTCACACGTTCGCGATGTTCTGCTTATTTCTTCATTGCGTTCGCATATAGCCTTCCGCGATCGCGAAGGTCTATCTCTCTATGATTCGCGATCGCATCATTAACCTCGCGTTCGCATAGTAGGAATTAGAAGTTGGGCCAGTTGGCCATTTTTACTCTTCGCGTTCGCATAAACTACTACGCGATCGCATAAGCCACCATCCCACTACTCTTCGCGTTCGCATCCCTTTTCACGCGAATACGATGTGTATTGCTGGGCACCCTTGAATTTCCTTTACGTGATCGCGTCCTTTCTTCCACGATCGCAATGACCAAATAACTGGGCAGACAGATTAAATCCCAAATTCGAGGGTTTCACCATTTTTATCACATTTTGACTACTAGAGCTCAGTTCTTGGCAATTTTTGAAGGGATTTTCACCTGGACGATTTGGGTAAGTGCTTCTCACTTGGTTTAGACTAATTTCCATGAATATCCTCTTAAATTCATCCTTTAATTTCTGATTTTGAATGAAAATTGGGTAAAAACTTCATTTACCTAATTATTGAGTTTTGAGTGGGTTTTTGACATCCGATTTGAGAAATTTTTGTATGGTTAGACTCGTGAGAGTATGAGGTCTCTGAAAATACAAAAATTATCCGATTCTGAGATGTTGGCCTGAGGGGCGTTTGGTTATTTTGCCTAATTTTGCGCTTTAGCTTTGAATTAAATAGAAGAATCAGTTGCTTGAGACGTTATTTACAATGTGTGATTTAATTGAATAGATTTGGGCCATTTGGAGTCGAGTACTCGTGGCGAGAACGTGGTTGCTAGTTTATTTTAGCCGGTTTGAGGTAAGTATCTTGCCTAACCTTGGGTGGGGGACTTTCTCTTAGGATTTGAGTATTCTTTGTTGATTGTATTCCTTGTACGCGAGGTGACGATTGCGTGCTCGGATTTATTTGTGGAAAAAAATTGTCCTTTTAGGCTCTTAGATCCTTGTAATCACTGAATATGAAGTTGTTCTTGATACGATTGAGTTCCTTGTTATTAGTTTCACCTTTACATGACTTACTTGGAATTTATCTGCCCTTTTTGGTTACTCTTGTTCCCTAATTGACTTTTACTTGTTTAACTGTAGACATTTACCCTTCTATAGTCACATTATCATTCCTAACTGCTTGTCTTTATCTGGAAAGCATTATTTCTATCTCTAGTATAATTAACTGGTCTTAATTGGAAAGAAGTTAGATGCCCTATGTTTAGTTGATATTTCCTTAATTGTAAATATTTGATTTATATTAACTTCCTTGTTGTTGAACTGAGTATTATGGAATCGTTGTTTCATATTATTACTCCCTTGTTGAGTTGTTCTTATTGCGCTTAATATTTCCCTGTTATGGTTATTCCTTATGAGTTAGTCGTACCGTCTATTGGTGAACTGAAATACCTGAGTTGACTCTCTTGCCTTGTTCCCGTATTTCCTGTCATTTGTTGTGTGGTACTTGAGACTGTGATGCACGAGGTTTCTACCGTACTATTGTTGATACTGTGATGCACGAGGTTTCTGCCGTGCTATTGTTGATACTATGATGCACGAGGTTTCTGCCGTGCGGTTGTTGGTACCGTGATGCACGAGGTCTCTGCCGTATGGTTGTTGTTGAAGGGTTGCATGAGGTCTTTGCCGTGCTATTGTTTCTATTGTTGTTTTGCACATGCGTCATACTAAGGCGGTATATGTTATATGCTTATATGTGGGTTGTGCATGTGGCAGAATAAGGTGGGAACATTGTGATGCACGTGTGGCGAAATAAGGCGGTGCCTATTATCTTATTATTTGCGCGCATGGCGAAATAAGGTGGGCTATGTTAGGGATTGATTGTAAAGAACTGTGATGGCCTGCGGAGGCATTTCCTATCTTGTTGATATTGTGATTGTGGATTACTTACCGGTACGAGCTTTATCGCTTGGAAGTTGTGAGGAAACATCGTACATGCGGTCCGTTTCTCCTTTTCATGTTTACTAATGGTAGAATTCTTGTTAAAACCACTTGCACAAGTATACACGTAGTTGGATATCCCCATTAGAAGTGAATTCTTCCGATTTTTGCTAAGGGTGGAGGTACGCCTTCATTTATCCATTATATACATGAGAGTGGCCCTAGTTAGCCAGCTAGTTGTCAGTATGACCGTGAGATTGATGGGGCACATGATGCCAAGTGTTAGATTTTAGATGTTGGGTTTCGTAAGTTATGGCTATCCGAGATTTTGGTAATTTATGGAAAAGAGTTTAGTAAGACCTCATGTGATCATCATTGTAGGATATGAGTTATTGACTTGTTTCCCCTTGCTGTGTTGTGACCCTAGGATTTGGATTATGATTCTGTCGTCATTTCATATCATCATTATTATATTCTTGTTGTTACCTGTTGTCCTTTTTCCCTTATTGTGAATTGTA
>MU758989.1:12195-48637 GCA_026770625.1 Nicotiana glauca | reverse complement strand
ATATATATATATATATATATATATCGGTTCTGCTATTCCTATTATTATACTGTTTATTTGACCAGTAGGTGCCTTGACTGTTCCTCATCACTACTCCATCGAGGTTAGTCTTGATACTTACTGGGCACCGCCGTGGTGTGCTCATGCTACTCTTCTGCTCATTTTTGTTATGCAGATATAGGTACTCCCATTTAGTTCTGTCAGCCTGGGAAGGAGGCGTTTCTATAGTGACATTGAGGTATATCTGCTACGTCCGCTGACCGAAGAGTCACTTTCTATATTCTGTAATAAGTATAGTTCTATCAGTATTTTTCCATTTGTATAGATATTCTTGAGTTAGAGCCTTTTATGTATCCCTTAGCTTGTGATTTGTGAGTTTCCGGGTTTTGGGAATGTTGTTAGCTTCGAGAATTATTGTGGTATGTGCCGAGCGGCACATTAAACACCGTTTTATTTTACTAGTTCAGTTTTATTTAATTTCTTCCGCAATTATAGTTTGTCTTCTGCATTGTTAGGCTTACCTAGTCGTAGGGACTAGGTGTCGTCACGACATGTTCACGAAGGGCGAACTGGGGTCGTGACACTCCTTATGGCGAGCGCTAGCACCGCATAATGCACTTTTGCCTTCACAACATTTTCGAGCATCCAATAATCCTAGAAAATTGGGCATGGAGGGGAATAAAGTCAAAGAAATAGTTTCATGCCAATCAGAGAATCCTACACAAGCCTATTTGAAAAGTTAAAATATTCTAGCCAGATTGAGCCGCTCCTCGGCTATATTTCGGGCCCATATGCAAAAGGTTTTGATCCTACTGTACGGTGCATGTACCACTCTAATGTCCAAGGGCATAGTAGTGAAAATTGTCGTGCTTTGAAAAGGGAAATAGAAAGAATGATTCAAGAAGAGATAATTGTGATCCAGGACAGTGACACCTAGATTATTGCACAGAATCTTTTACCTGCATATGATGATGCACACTTTGTGGAGATGATGCATGGTGGCATGGAGTATGAGAGTCTCTTGGGAACTTGCTGACGGAAGTTAATGATATTGAAGTTGGTAATGGTCTTGATAATATTGATGTGGAACTCAGTGGCTAGGATGTCGATCTTGGTAATTGGAAAGACGCTCCTTTCTTGGTTACCCGGGGTGGAGTCTTGGTGGTTTATTTTGTTGTCAATTCTGTTGTATGGGTTATTTCAGGATTGTAATCCAGATATTGTCTTGTGAATTAAACCCTTCTATCCTTTTATTTTGCCTAGTTCATTTAGTTGTAGTACCCTTTTTAGTGTTATTAAGGTTTTGCCAGGGTTGTAACCATAGTGTATTTTTCTTGTTTTGTCGTTCAAACCTTTTCACCATCTGTCTAATGCAATTTCCTTTTTTCTGTTATTTCTAGTCAGGTTTTGTTTAGTTCTCTTTTCCTTTTATAGTCTTTTCATGTTGATTCTAGTGACATGACATGCACACGTAATTCTCAGCCTGGTCTTAAAAGTTAGTCTAATCATGAAGCAATGAAACAATTTTGAAGATGATAGAAACATTTGAGGGAAATAAGTAAAGATTTAGATATCTCGAGATTATTTAAATCCCGAATTGTGTGAAACTGGGGCAGATAGTTTGGGAAGTTAATAGGATGACAAAAATTTGTTACAAGAGAGTGCATCCCAGACAATTTGAAGTGATTAGTTTTGAGTTCAAGTACGCCTCAATTTATAAGATAAAGTCAAGAAGGTTTGCTTCGAATTGACGGAGGATATCCATCGTAAAAAAGAAATCACCCAACGAGAGTTCTGTACTTGACAAGGCACTAAAAAATTGGAAGGCATATCCATGATATCAATGCCGAAGCTGCAAAAGAAATGTTGTGCATGATCTTCTTTTTTCATTTTCAAGTTGCATGTGTTATACTTGGCATTTTCAGGGATTGGGAGGCCCTCTTTCAGCTACCCAAACACTTTATATCCTTCGATACCCTTTTGAACATGTATTGACTTTTTTGACCTCCCCTCATTTGGAATCAAGTTAAAGTCATAGGAAAAAAAAATAAAAATAAAAAAGTTTATGTCTCCATTGGTTTGTTTTAAAAGTTCATTCCAAAAGGAAAATTCAAAAAAAAAAGAAGAAAAAATAGAGATAAAGAAAAAAAAAAGAAAAAAGAAAAATAGTAACTAAAAGTGTTCTTTTGAACTATGTTCGACTTGATTCTTGTCACCACAAGATACGTAGGTAGACTTACGGTTCGGTTGCACCAAATAAAATATTTTATAATCCCACAAAGCCAAGAGTGGGGTAGTTTTCCTTAGAAATTCCATTTAAAAAAAAGAATCAAATTCTCTTGTTTTAGAAATTGGGGCAAAGTTTTAGAATGTATTCCAAAAGTTATAAATAAATTTACCCCGTTATCTTAGTTATTTTGAGCCTTTATGATATCCTTTCTTTCTAACCCTGTCCAAAAGCCACATTACAGTCCAAAAAAGACCTCCTAGATAATCTTTGAGAGTGCCGAGCTAGACATGCCAGAAGCATATGATGTTTTTACTATGGTCAATGCCTTGTCATCTACAGCATCAGAGGAAGTCAAAAGAAAAGGAACAAAATGAGAGAGTCTTATTGGTGAAAACCTTCACTTGCACCATAAGGCGACGGTAAGTTGAGAGAAAGAACAAAATGAGAAAGTCTTAATGGTGAAAACCCTTCGGGCACTACAAGTCGAATAAGGACCGTGAATTAGATGGGATAATCAGAGCATTAAAGGTAGTTTCACGAATCAGAGGTACAACAAGATTTGAACATTAGACTTGCTTGACAGATTAGGCCACTGAATCTAAAGGTGCATGTCATGGTCATTAGAGTTGGTATCCACATCTGATAAGTTTCTACTGTACAAGGTATCATCTCTTTCCATTGTCCCTTACTCTGTTACTTTTGTTTTTATTACTTCATCTTCTTGAGTCTAATTGGTCAGAACAAGTGAGAAATGACTTCAAAATTTGCTACCAGCTTTCCAATTGCACAAAACGGAATCTAGCTAGCACATCAAAGTGGTATAAGTCAGGAAAGAATAGTATGCGCACTGAGTTGGTAACAATTAACGTGTTTTGGGATTCATGTGAAATGAAAAGGTTCGGTAAATTTCAATTCATTAGCAAAATGCAACAAATAGAGGATATTGGGCTCGAATGGATCGGAGGTATTTTCTGTGATAAGGGTTGAAAGAAAATGGTTAGTCGTTAACAACAAGGTATTCCAAGTTGAAATCAAAGTTAACATGGCGAGTGTAGAAGCACCACCTTCAAGGTCAACGCCACAAACCAACCACCATGTTTTAACCTCACAAGTTTTGTTTGTCTAAAATAGGGATGAAGGTTATGTTCATATCAAAGCTTAGAAGCTTGAATTTTTCAGGTGTAATGCCCCAATTCTGCTTACGCAAAGGCTATTGAGAAAATCACACATCACCCCTAGGAGACACAATTCTTTGTCTGAGTCTTTCAAGTTATATTTTGTTTTAGGAGACACACTTCCTAAATTGAGATTTTACCCCTAGGAGATGCACTTCCTAGTTTGGGTAATTTAAGTTTATTCCTAAGAGACACAGTTCCTAGTTTGAGTAATTGAAGTTTCTCTCCTAGGAGATGCACTTCCTAGTCTGGGTTTTTCAGGATATACTTTTAGGAGACGCACTTACTAAGTTGAGATTTTACCCCTGGGAGATGCACTTCCTAGATTAAGTCACTGAGGTTTTACCTGTAGGAGACGCACTTCCTAGTCTGGATCTTGCAGACTATATTTTTGGTTTTAGGAGATGCACTTCCTAAATTAAGATTTTACCCTAAGGAGATGCACTTCCTAGTTTGGGTCATTTAAGTTTGATTCTAAGGTTTTACCCTTAGGAGACACACTTTCTAGTTTGGGACATTTAAGTTCATTCCTAGGAGATGCGTTTCCTATTTTGAGTTATTGAAGTTTCAACCCTAAGAGACACACTTCCTAGTCTGGGTCTTTCAAGTTATATATTATTTTAGGAGACTCACTTCCTAAATTGAGATTTTACCCCTGGGAGACCCACTTCCCAGTTTGGGTCATATAAGTTTTAGTGAGGTTTTACCCAGTAGGAGACGCACTTCCTAGTCTGGGTCTTTCAGGCTATATTTTTGTTTTATGAGACTCAACTTCCTAAATTGAGATTTTGCTCTTAGGAGACACACTTCCTAGTTTGGCTCATTTAAGTTAATTCCTAGGAGATGCACTTCCTAGTATGGGTTTTTTAGGATATACTTTTAGGAGGTACACTTCCTAGTTTGGGTCATTTAAGTTCATCCCTAAGAGATGCACTTCCTAGTTTGAGTCATTGAAGTTCCACCCCTAGGAGACGCACTTCCTAGTCTTGGTCTTCCAGGATATAATTTTAGGAGACACACTTCCTAAATTGGGATTTTACCCCTAGGAGACGCACTTCCAAGTTTGCGTCATTGAAGTTCCACCCCCAGGAGACACACTTCCTAGTCTGGGTCTTTCAAGTTATATTTTTGTTTTAGGAGACGCACTTCCTAAAATGAGATTTCACACCCAGGAGACACACTTCCTAGTTTTGGTCGTTTAAGTTCATCTAGGAGACGCACTTCCTAGTTTGAGTTGCTCTTGTTATATTTTTTTTAGGAGACACACTTCCTAGTCAAAGTTTGTTAGTATTACTCTTAGGAAACACACTTTCTAGTATAAGTTTGTCAGTTTTAATCATAGGAGACGCACATCCTAGTCGAGTCTTAGTTTACTCTCATCATTGCATCAATAGCATAAAGGGTTTACAGTTTTGCTAATAACTCACAAATCTTCCGAGTGCAAACTGGGCAGAAAATTTTGTTCGTTTTGATTGCAGGCGCCCACCTGGAGAACGAGGGAATTTGTTTTAGAATTATTTCAAGTTTTAAGTCAGTAGCAAGCACCCACCTGGAGAATGAGGAATTCATTTTAGAACTCAATTCAAGTTAGTAGTAGCAGAAGCTCGCGGCAAGAATGCGAGTCAATAGTCCGAGATGACCAACATAAGTAGTCTCAATGCAGAATAAAAAAAATGAAAAAAATAAGTGAATCCAAAATGCAGAAGCAGAAAAAAGATGTGAACTGCTCAAGGCGTGACTGAAGTCACGAGCACGACGTGTCCTGTTTTGATTCAAAGAAGCCGTGGAAGAGTGAATCAGCACCTGCAACTAGCAAGCATCAAAGTTCAAATCAAAGTCTGCATGAGGAACCATTCAAGACTTCATATCCAACTTCAGAAGACTTATAGATAGAAATCTTGTAACTCATAGCTCACATGCTTAATTAGTTTTTTTTTCATTTTTGATTTTGATGTAATAACAGGACCGCAGACCGGAACCTTGGTGGAACGGTATTTCACTCGACTCTCTCATCCTCTCTACACACTACATCACCTCATTCACTTCTGAACTACACGTGACATGATTCCTTTATAAACAAGGATATGTTGGCAGCTTAAATACCAAGGCTCGGTCACAATCTTTTAGCCATCTTTCTTTTCTTTTGAATAAGTGTTAGGTCATAAATCAATTACGTTGCTTATAGTTCTTTGCTCTAAAAACTCTTGGTGTTTTCAAGCAAATAGGGGCAGCTGTAACCATGTAATATTTTACCCGCGCATCTTTTAGTATTCCTAGTATTTTACGCATTTATTTAAGTTAACTTTAGTTTTCTAGAATTTTAGTCCATTTTATATTAATTAAGACTTTTGAAAAAATATATAAAATAAACAAATAATTAAAAGCACAAAAAAAGTTTTAATTCATCTTATTATATATATGTTTGGTTTATTTTAATTTGTTTTAAGTTCATTAGTATAATTTTATAGTAGTATTATCTTAAGTTTTCCATAATTTTTATATTCCCATTTTTAGTTTAATCTTTGAAAAAACATACAAAAAATAGTTTTGTTTTAATTCCATTACAATTAAAGTCAATTGTTAATTATATTTTATTATTTTTGATACATTTATTTTATCCTTAGAAGAAGAATGAATTTTGGGCCAATTTTGAGTTTTGGTAGGTCCAATTTTTGGCAAAAAGTTCCCTTAGCCCAATTAATCCCCATTCCCATATAAATACCTAATATAAAACAAAAGAAGAAGAAGAGGGAGCTAGACCTAACACCTAACCTAGAAATGGCACCTCCCCAAAAAGAAATTCTTAATCGCCGTTCCTCTCAAAACCAAGAGAAAAAGCTCCTCTCTCACTCTAAAAGAGCACTCAGGTGTCAAACACCCTTGAGCGATCTCACCATCATCTCTAAGGATCAGCGACTGCCTTAAAGGACCCACCCTCATCATTTTGATCTTTGCCATTCCTAAACTCGTAGCTGAAGTTCTCATCTCTCCCCTTGCTAAAAAAAGACGCACACAGACACAAAGATGAACGAAAGGGCTTAAGAATGGACACCACATGAGGGCTTCGATTTTGGACATTGTTCTGACATCATCTTTCTCTCTTGAGAGATCTCCCAACCTACCATCTCCCAAAACCGAGAAGCTCATTTGAGAATTTTTGGAGTGAGTTCGACTTGAGTTCATTCGAGGTCACCGGCGTAGAATCTGATCTGGTCACGGTCCCGATAAGTTATTCTTTTGATTTTTTTTTGGATTGTTGGAAATTAGGTAAGCATCTACGGCCATTGTATAATTTTATTTGGTTTTGCTTTTCATGGCTGAATATTTAAGTTATTCGATTTAATAATCCTACGCTAAACATATAGATTTTTTTAATATTGTATATGTTGGCTCTTTGCTTATTTTCTTGACGATTGAACGCATTTGAATCCATTCCTATTGAAAATCCTTTTTCGAAATTTTTATACTGTTTGAATCGCTCGACCAAATCTAATTCTCCCAACATTTGTGGAAAAAGTTGAAATGTCAATAAGACTTATACAGATAAGCAGAAATCTTTCATTTCCTTCTTCCTCTTCCCTTAATTTGGCGGGAGTTTCTTTCTAGTTGTTTTAATTGCATTGCAGTAAATTTCTGCATCAAATAGTTAGGCCAATACGTAAGTATATCCATGCAATCAAAGATGTCATCGAGTTGCCAGTGTTCAGCGATAATTTATATTTATGTTACGTAAGTAAAATTGATTTTCCTGAAGTTGTAAATGTCGAATCAGAAGCATTATCTATTTACTCATATCTATATAATTTATTTTTGTTTGGATCTATCCTCTTCTTATCCGATCATGTGTCTGTGGAGTTGTTATTTTAATTATTGGGTTCGTCTCGTCTTGTTTGCTCATTATATGCGATTGATTCATGAGTGAAGTTTTAGTAATCTGGCCGTAGAGTGTTGAGTGGAAACAAACCTTTAGTTTTACAAATGATATATTTCATCCACAAATTATTTTCTATAATCTATGGCTTTTCACAATAGCCTCAAATTTAGGGAATTCTTTTAAACTTATAAACATTTGTAGAGTGATTAGGCACACATTTAATCTATTATCGTAATTATGTATACATTCGCATAACATAATTATGATTTTTTTAAACATAAAACCACGGTACACGTTCGTGTGACTTTGGCCAAATAATCTTAATAATAATAAAGTGTCATTAATTGTGTACACGTACGCGTGACATAATTTTTGACGCACCAAACAAAAATGATCACACGTACACGTGGCTCATTTCAAGGTAATTTCATAACCAAGTGATTAAGAGCGGTAAAAAAATGCACATAGGTTCTAAAACATATGATTAAACGATTTAATTAAGCCAGGTATGATTAAAGCGATCGAGCTAAAACTACAAAACTCGAGAATGCATAACACCTTCTCCCAATTAACAGAATTCCTTACTCGGTCTTCTGGTTTCGCAGACTTTTGAACAGAGTCAAACTTCCTCGATTTGGGATTTAAAATAAATCGGTAACTTGTGACACCATAAATTATCCCAAGTGGCGACTCTGAAATTAAATAAATAATAAGATTTCGATGATTATCACTTTAATTCTAAAAACTCCCCTATCCCCATCGGGAAAACTGATGTGTGACAAACCCTAATGCTGAGAACTACTCGATGCTCGAGGGCAAAATCTAGCAATGTGCCTCGGATTGCCATAAGTATCTGGGACTGCTGACTCTGACAGACTGAGTAACCACCCTGAAAACTCTGAGTGGAGATGCTCTAATAGGAGCTGGTGATGCACTATAATGTAGCTAATCTAAATACTGCATATGAGAACCACGACCACCCGGAGCACCATGAGAAGCCTGTAGTGTTGAATGAAATGACCTGGGAGGAAGTCCTTTACCGAAAGAATTCCTACCTCCAGATGAGGCACCATTGAACCTACCAGAATGACGAGGCCTCTTGTCAGACCCCTGACCACTCTCCTCATCTAGAACCATCTCAACCCGCCTAGCCACATTGGCCGCATCCTAGAAAGAAATCTCGCTCCCTATCTCCTTAGCCATCTTCAATCAAATAGGCTGAGCGAGTCCCTCGATGAACCTTCTCACTCTTTCTCTATATCTTGGTAGGGAGTATAATAAGAGCATCAAATCAACAAACCTAGTCTCATACTGGGTGACAGTCATAGAACCCTGCTAGAGGCGCTCAAACTGCCTCGGATAATCCTCTCTCTGAGTGATAGGGAGAAACTTCTCCAGAAATAGCTGAGAGAACTAATCCCAAGTCAGAGTTGGTGATCCAGCTGGTCTGGCCAAACAATAATCCCTCCACCACTTTTTGGTGGAACCTGACAAGCAAAAAGCAGTAAAGTCGACCCCATTGGTCTCCATTACCCCCATGTTCTGCAGAACCTCGCGACAACTGTCCAAGTAATCCTAGGGATCCTCTGAAGATGTACCACCATAAGTGGTAGTAAAAAGCTTGGTTAAACTGTCTAGCCTTCACAAGGTATCAGCAGACATAGCTGTCCCATCACCGGTCTGTGACATAACACCCGGTGGAACTACCCCAACTGGCTGAGCTGCTGGAGTCTGAAACTAGGGAGCCATCTGCTCTGTAGTGCGAGTAGCGAGAGCCTGGGCTCCTCATCCAGCCTGAGAGATGGTTGGTGCTACAAGAAATATGCCTGCTTGAGTGACAATCTCCATAAGGCCCACTAGATGGACCAGAGCATCCTGGAGTACCGGAGTGGCGATGAACCCCTCTAGAATCTGAGCTGGACCTACTAGAACGGTTTGGGCCGGAACCTCATCCTCAAACTCTACCTGAGGCTCTGCCGCTGGTGTTGCTTCTCGAGCTCTAGGCTGAGCTCTGTCTCTGCCTCGGCCTCTAGCACAGCCTAGGCCCCTGTTCCTTGTAGGAGCTGCTACTAGGGGCTCGGGCTACTGATCAGCTAATGAAGCGGTACGTTTCCTCACCATCTGCGAAAAAATAGAGTGGCAATTAGCAATGAGAAATCGAGTCACACGACTGAAGAGAATATATATGAAATTTTTGTAAACTCTGTAGCCTCTAGGAGATAAGCACAGACGTCTCCATACCGATCCCTCAAACTCTACCTAGCTTGTTCGTGAATTTTGAGACTCAGGCAACCTAGAGCTCTGATATCAACTTGTTACGATCCGAATTTCCCAATTTTGGGAATCGTGATGGCGCCTACTCGTGAATCTAGGCAAGCCGACAATTACAATTTTACTACCATTATTATTAACCAAATAGAGATAGATAATAGTTAAAACAAAATAACTAAGAAATGCGAATGTAATATAACAATGCCACAACTCAAGTACATAGCTACTCCATAGATCAGGTGTTACAATCCATGAACGACTAAGATTTACTACAAATATAAGTCTAAAAGAAGTACAAGTGTTCTCGAAATAAAAGAGACAGAAGAAACAAAAGCAGGGAAAGGGGACTTCAGGCTCTGCGAACGCCAGCAGATCTACCTTGGTCTCCTTGGACTGAAAGCAACAACCTCAACCTACTCACAAGGTCTGGTACCAAGATCTGCACAAAAAGTGCAGAGTGCAGTATCAGTACAATTGACCCCATGTACTGGTAAGTGTCGAGCCTAACCTCGGTAAAGTAGTGACGAGGCTAGGATACAACAATAATATAAACCTCTACAGTTAAATCATATGCTAACAGAACAATAATAACAGAAAGAGTAATAGATAAAGAGGTAAAGGGGAACATGTTGCGGGGAAATATCAAGTTCTAACAGTAATTCAATAGAGAAGTGTAATAAACACCATATTTGTATCAACAAGAATAATGAACAGTAACACGTGCACGACATCACCCTTGGTGCTTTTACACTCGTTCTCACCATAAGAAATAACAGAAATGGAACGGCATCACCCTTCGTGCATTAACTCTCATAATAGTGGCACGACATCACCCTTCGTTCATTAGCTCTCAAATCATGGCACGGTATCACCCTTCGTGCATTAACACTCACAATATCGGCATGACATCACCCTTCGTGCATTAACACTCACAATATCGGCACGACATCACCCTTCGTGCATTAACACTCACTCACCATATCATGCAGGACATCACCGTTCATGCTTTACACTCTTCCTGACCCATACAATAGAAACAATACATCCTGGCAAAGGAATCAACAACGGAAACAATAACATCCATGCAAGGGAATCAGCTGTAACCAATCTCGTTTCAACAGTTAACTTCATAAAATAAATCTCAATTTGATTCAATGCTCAAAAATGGTCAATTACTCAAGAAAATATTATAAGTCTTGTTCAACATGGATAATCATCAATTTAAGCATGAATAATACATAATAAAAATCGGTCACAGTTTAAGACTCACTTGCATGCTCGACACCAACGTATAGATACTCATCACCACACCTATATGTTGTACTCAATACTAACACGTAGCAAATAAGATAACAACTCCTATTCCTTCAAGCTAAGGTTAGACCAAACACTTACCTCGATTCCTCGGACAAAATCATGCCTCAATTACCGCTTCATATCTCGGTTCCACTTCCAATCCGATTGTATCTAGACATAATTAACTTAAAACATCAATAAATTCTAAAGAATTCAACTCTAATGCTTAATTATAGGTTTTCTATCATTTTCCCCAAAAAGTCAAAAATTAACCCCGGGCCCGCTTGGTCAAACTCAAGGTTCAGACCAAAACACATTCACCCATTAACCCCCGAGCCCAAATATGTAATTAATTTCAGAATCCGACCCCAACTCGAGGTCTAAATTCCCAAATTTGCAAAATCCCTAATTTTCCCAAAATCCCTAATTCTACTATGAAAGAATAAGGTTGAGGGCTAGAAATCTAATGGGTGTTGATGGAAATTGAAGGAAATGAGTTGAAGAACACAAACCTATGATTTTGTATTGAAATACCTCTTCAAAAATTGCCATAGGTCGAGTTATAGAGATGAAATATGAAATTTGGGAAGAAGTCCTGTTTTTGAAGTCTGATTTAAAACACTCGACATGTCTTATCGCCTTCATGATGGACCTGTCGCGTTCGCGATGCATTGCGGCCAGAAGAGCCTTCATGTTCATGAAGAGCTGTTCGTGTTCATGATGGTTTGTCCCCCCTGACCATCGCATTCGCGGCGCTGGTACCACGTTCGCGAAAAGTAACTCAGTGATTCCCCATCCCACCTCCATTTTACTCTATGCGTTCGCGTGATGCTGGTTGCATTTGTGTGATTCAACCCCCAGTGCTCCGTGTTTGCGACCATGGTTACGCGTTCACGAGAGTATCTTCGCGAATGCAAAGAAGGAAAACCAGAAACACTAACTGCAGCAAAATACACCAGATTTCTAAGTGCAAATCACCCAGTAGCCTATCCGAAACTCACCGAGCCCTCGAGGCTCCAAATCAAACATGCACACAAGTCTTAAAATATCATACGAACTTGATAGCGCGATCAAATCGCCCAAATAACACCTAGAACTACGAATTTAGCATCAAATTGCATGAAATTTTCAAGAAAGTTTCAAAACTTCTATTTTCTCAACCAAAGCTCCAAATCACGTCAAATCAGTCTCGTTTCTAACCAAATTTCACAAATAAGGTATAAATATCATAACGAACCTGTATCGGGATCCTGAACTACAATACAGACCCAATATCAACAACATCAATTATTAACCAAAATTTTAAAACATTTTAAATTAAAGTTTTACAATTTTAATAAAAAATTTGTTGTTCGGGCTAGGGACCTGGGAATTAGATTCCGGTCATATGCCTAGATCTCATATTTTCCTATGGACCCTTTGAGACTGTCAAATCACGGGCCCGGGTCCATTTTCCTAAAATGTTGACCGAAGTCAACTTAATTCAACTTTAAAGGCAAAAATTTAGCTTTTCTCAAATTTTCACATAAAGGCTTTCTGGATATACGCTGAGACGGTGCACGCAAATTGAGGTGAGACAAAAGGAGGTTTTAAGGCCTCGGAACAAAGATTTGACTTCTAAAACGAGAGATGACCTTTTGGGTCATCGCAATAATGAAGTGGCGTGACATGCTGATATGGTGACTTTAGATGAGACAATGAAGACATGTGAGAAAGAATTCAAAAAGGATCAAAATGGAGAAAATAAAGTTGGTTGAGAAAGATGCAACAAATGATGAGGGTGAATAGATTGAGAAGAAGAAGAGGGAGACATGTCCACTCAGAAAAACTAGAAGGTAGTGTGAGTGAGGAACCTGGTTTCTTACTGAAGCAAAAGGTTGAGTCATCGGATTTGGAGAGGTAGAAGACTCTGAAGTCTCAAAAATTCCTGTTAGGTAGAGTGTTGACTCTGATATTACTGAAAAATAGAGGAGCTTCTTGACATTGTTGAGTTTCAAAAATAAAATCCCCTTTTGTTCCTCCAAGTCCGAACATTTATGAAGAATAAGTGAAAAGTGGGACTGAGTTTGTACTTGATAAAGAGAAGCTTGGAGAGATTCTTGGTGATATGATTGATGGTTCAGCCTGCTCAGATAGGTAGATAACCAGCCCCCCCTGAACCCTTGGCAGAACAGAATGCTCAATTGAATTGTGAGAATGAAAGATTGAGGAAACAGGTGGAGGACCTGAGAGAGAAAATGATCATTGATCAAAGGATTGTGAATGAACGAATGGAAAAGATCATCAAGGCCTTATCCCCTTACTTTTCTTCCTGCCCAGTGATCCATGCCTTTCATTCCTTCCAAATTCGCTCGAATTCCTATCTTCTTTTGATCCCTATATTTGATGACACTGGTACTTAGTTATTTAAATTGTCATATTATGTATTGTTGAAGCTACTATGATTTTGTTATAGTTACTCTACTATGGGCAATCACTCTATTTTGTGGTATGATATTTACTTGTTGTTCTTGTTATTGTTTATGTTGTGTTGCCCAAGTGGCATGAGTTAATATTGCTGAACTTCTTTTTGGTTGTGCTTCTTCGGTTATTCTTTTCAATGATGCCAGAAGGGGGAAGTTACATAAGTGTCAACAGGGGAGGAACATAATCAAATTGATATGTTGTGATGTGCATGAAAGATAGCTCTGCTTTGTAGGGGGAATATTGCTAATAAAATGTTGATTATAGGTCTGGTCCGCAGGAGAACATGTGAGGAATCTGGTTCTTAAGGGGAACATCAATTTTGGGTTTGTCATCATCAAAAACGAAGAAATTTCTCTAAGTTACGATGTTTCATGTTTTGATGATTTGCCAAACATTCTCAAGAAACCAAGTACATACCAAATGTGATCAGTACATGCAAAGAATCTGATTCTCAGGGGGAATATTTCTACGTTTGTCATCATCAAAAAGAGGGAAATTGATGAGTTATGCTATTTTATGTTTTGATGATTTGCCAAATAGACTCGAGGAACCAGTTGTGATCCGTTCCTTTGGTCTAGTTCTCAAGGGGAATATGACTGATTCGTAGGTGGAACAATGTGGAGATTTGGTTCTCAGGGAAAATATCTATTCTAAGTTTTCCATCATCAAAAGATGAGAAATTGATAAGTTATGAGTCTTTTATTTTGATGATTTGACAAACTTCATGAGAGAACCAGATAAGGAACCTAATACAATTAGTTCCCTTACATTCAAAGTAACTAGTCAGATGTCTGGTTCAATTCTCAATTAAATCAGATAAGGGAAGAACAGAGGGAACATATAAGGATCAGTTCCCTTAGTCATCGTACACTCAACTCTACAGATGTAAAAGCTGTTGCACTGTACTGTCTGGCAGCAGTACAACAACACAGGTGTAGCTTGCTAAGGCAAACTAAAGGACACTTTATTGCATCATCCTTGATGGCATCACACATATATTATCAATATGAGGCAAAGGATTTCATATCTCCAACACTTGAAAAAAAAAGATAATATTCTCTCAAGTGCTAGCCACCACATCTCTCAAGAACAAAGCTACTGCAACCTTAAGGACTAGATCCAAAGATTGAAGATATCTTAAGTCCTTAGGTTTGTTGAGTCTTTGTTATTTTGTTCTTCATTTGTAATTCCTACTTAGCTTAGCCAGAATCATTGTGTAGGAAACCTTAATTTGTAAATCATAAACCTTTGTGTTTGTGTCTTGGCTAGAGTTAGTCGAGTTATAAAACCTTTGTGATAGAGTTATTACAAAGTGGCTTGTAATAGAGTTGTTACAAGTTAGTGAGGGATTAAGAAGTTAATTGTATACTTTTTAATTGCTTAATTATATTATTACTTTTACCCTGTACTTGTGAGGCATGATTTTTTTTCATGGGTCAAACACATAAAGCAATTTGTTAATGTTTTGGGTAATAGAGAAAGTTGAACCCTATGACATTTTGCATTCTCTACATTCTATTTTGACAGGTTTAACATCTCATAATTTCCTACACTCCTACCTATAAAGTGCTATTAACGAATCTAACTCATATAAAAGTGAAGCTAGAGTTCATATATAGGTCGAACCCCAATGTTTACCTCGAAAATGACTAACAGTTCTAAGGGCCTTGGCGATGGCTCATTATGATCAATAATGAGCAATAAATGTAAGCAATGTAATAAATGTAAGCTGTAAAATCAAAGGATAATATGTTTAAGTTAGAGAGCAGATAATGTTCTTTTATTGAATATCATATATGCAAGAAATGACAAGGATCCCCTTTATATAGGAGGGGGAATCCCAACATAGTACCTCTATATTTATTACAAAGATATGCATTTATTACAAAGATATGTAGACGGTACAACCATTTAATGCCACGGTACGGGTGTGTACAATTTTTGTAGACTTGGTCAGCTTTAACCGCTTGGCTTGGGAATCTCCCACTCGTCCATCATAGCCACTGATCTGTACTACTCCGAGGTCGAGTTGTGCCTCGAGCCTTCTGGTTCATCATACATCTAGCTCTTCCTCAAGACTTCTGATAACGAGCTATGGAGTGCCATGATGATCTCGAAATCAGACTCTCCAATTTTAGCTGTATATAGATAGTCCCCACGTTTCATAGAGTGAAATGATAAGAAACAACTTTGACATCGATCTCCACGAGCTTCTCACGATGACGACAAGCTTACAATCTAAGATAGGCTATAGCTTCTTCGGAGGAAACTCTCAAAGATATTGCTCTGAAGACCGAGATGGGATCCTCAAGGAAACGGTTCTCGCAGATGTTGCTCCCGAGGACATACCCCCAAAAGTAGATTAGGCTCTTTAGCTGTTGTATTTTTCTTCTTTGTATTTGTAAGGACCCCTCGTAGGCTTTTGTAATCATCGTTCATTAATGCAAAAGTTTCTTTCAATCTGTCTTTGCCTTGTGATGGATCCCCCTTTTTGCCTATGTTTGAAAAATCAATGCGTGCAATTTTATCGATCGGCCTGAATACTAGACTCGGACGTAAGAATTCCTTCGGTTATTGATAGGTTAATATGATGTTCTTTGAAATTCTTTGTCTTTCCTCAGATCAAGCCTGGATTGATCTGATACGAACCTAGTTTTCCAGGCCCTCTGAGTTCGAGTTGAGTGAGAGCAGGGTCTCGATTCTCTTTGGAATAAGGCTTGGCCTTGTTAGGCCTCGGTACTAGTCTTCAAGCGAGAGTTTGCTTGATCATCTGAAAATAAAGGTAACCCTTAGGCCTTTACATATAGTCCCCAATCGAGAGTTTGCTCGAACACAGATGGCCTCCAACTGAGCGAAAGTTGGCCTCAAGCTTGGAATGAAGATAGACTTAAGGCATTACAGATAGTTCCTGATCAAGGATGCATTCAAACTTGAGTGGCCTTCGGGCTTAAAATAATCGAGAGAGCGTTCAAATTGAACTTAGAGATGAAGATAGCCCTGAGGGTTGTAATGTAGGCTACAAAAATGGTGTGAAAAATATAGAATGTAGTAACTACACCTCTTTGAACACTTCCTTAAATACAACATATTTCATAATTTCAGCATCACTCCTATGTTAAACCATCTCCAACCTTTTTGAGATTTTTACATACTAATAACAAATCCATTCTCATTAAGCACCATTATTCTTCACTTTTTTTTCAAATAAACCAACCACTCAAAAACTTGTTTGCGACCAAAACACTCATGCAAGTGTACGCGCTCGACAAGTAATATAGTAGTAAGTAAAGTATCGTTCCCACGAGGAATTGTGATCAACTTATCGACTGATGCAGACTCAAATAATTATTAATTCAAGATAATTTATCCCAAAATACATAAATAACCATTTTACAAATGACTTAGTAATTGAATAATAATACAACACAAAATTACTACGACAAGGCTTTATTGATAACCCTCAAGTGAGAACTGACTTAGACTCGGGTAGTTCGGGGGCCAAATAATCGGGTGAATGACCCATACTTGTAATGGCAGAGATCTTCGAGATTGGGAACCATCTAGAGACTAGGTTTATGTGGATAACTCCTAGAGCTTATAGTTATAGTAATAGAGGTCCTCGAGATCGGGCACCATCTCAAGACTAGACTGGTATTGATGGCTCCTTAGAGCTCATCGCTATAGTAGCGGAGTCCCTTGAGATCGGGCACCATCTCGAGGCTAGGTTGACATGGGAATCTTTGATACCTCAAACATTGTACAACAACATCATTTGTATGAAATGGTCATGAAGTGACCAGGATAGTCCCCCCGGTATCCTTTCCTAAAAGTGATAATGGCCCAATTAGAATTAATTGGCCTTTAGAGTAGGCGTATAGTCGTCGCTTGCTGTATATATGAGTTTACTCTACCCTTATTTAGGGGTTCCGCTACTTTGACCAGTTGTCCTTTTTATTGAGTTCTCCTTCCTCGCGTTAGTTCTTTTACCATTTCAGCTCAAAGCCTTTGCCCAAGTCTACATCTTCATTTTCTTATTTTATCATTGCCATGGCTGCTACGTCCAAATCTGTTCACCAAGGAGAGAAGAGTTCCTCCTCTTCTTCATGCTCGATCGGTGGTACACCACCGATGTCCGGTGAGCTGACCTCGAGGTGCTTTGTCTCGAGGAGGGACTTTACGTTAGAAAGGCCTCCCAATGCTCAGAGCCATCATGAGAATGTATCGAGGTTCATCTCATCAATAGGGGAGGAACACCTCGAGGCAATTATGAGAGAATGTCGATGGGCAGAAAAGGTGATACTGCAGGTACCTTACCCAGATGAGAGCATCATGTCTCATGTATAGGGGTTTTTGAATGTGTACACGTACCCCTTTACATTGGGCCCTCTTGATAGAGTCATGCTCGAGTTTTGTAGAAGATATCCGGTTACCTTGGCACATGTTCACCCGTCGTCTTGTAGAATGGTGTTGATGGTAAGGTACTTTGCAGATAAAGCCGAGCTCAAGTTCACCTTTAGCCATTTTTGAGGCCGATTACTCTACGATGTCGATCCGCCCGGTCCTTTGTTGCTAGTAATAAAGAAAACGAGGACCAAGGGTGGATGAGCCAATTTGTCCAAGTGTAAACTATTGACATTATTTCTGTGAAGTTCCCGCCATTCCCTGAGAAATGGAATTTCACATGTAAGTGGTACACTTGTGCTTTTATTATTTTTATTCATGGTAGAGGTAGACTCCGTAAAGATGTTTTCCTTCTATTTTCTTCAGCAATCCCATGGCTACCACATGAGGTTCTCGACCTGGCGGATTGGACTAGGGAATTAGCGGTTTGCTCGACTTGCGATGAGCGTAAGTGGTGAGATCTTTCCAAGGGTAGATGGGAGGCAAACCACCACGGTACGTGGTGTGCTGTTTGTTTTCTTTGAAAGGTAATTTTTTTAATATGTATTAACTCCATCACTGTAGGTGTTAGAGAATTTTCCAAGATGACACTGTGTCCCCTCGAGGAGAAGGAATGATCGTTGGCTTTGAGGCCGAGGAACGATAACAAACAAAAGGAACCCTTGAAAGACAAGGGTGCTCATAGCAAGGCAAGCCCTGCTCGGAGGTTCAAGGAAGATGTATCAGCTGAGCCTGCAACATCCGAGGTTTCTAGCCTCGGAAAGATGGTTCCTCCTTTGCCGTCGTCTTCATTTATCATCGAAGGTACTTTGAGGGATAACGAATTTCTGCCGCCTTGTTCTTCTTTTCCCGTCGAAGGTACTTCGAGGGATAATGGATTATCTGCCGCCTTATTCTTCTTTTCCCGTCGAAGTTACTTCGAAGGATAAGGATTATCTGTTGCCTTGTTCTTCTTTTCCCGTCGAAGTTACTTCGAGGGATAAGGATTTTTTTGGCCCAAGTAAAAGTGAAGCTTTGAAGACTGACAAAAGAACTCAGACACAGACCAGGTCCATCTTGTGAAGCACACTCATGATCAACCCAAGCATGTGAAATGCACATGAAAGAGATAAATCTAACTTATCAGAAACAATATCTCCTGATCTGATAAAAAAGGTTGCATAATTGGCTAAGGAGAGAAAGACTCCTTATACAAAGAGAACACAATTTAGGTAGAGGATAGTGTTAGAGTATGAGATCAACTAGAACTCTTATACCGTAGAAAAGTAGAATCTGTATCCCAGTCAATCTCTAATTACTAACCTATTAAATATCAGTGTTGTTCTCTTTTGCAGGTAATGCACATAAGCAGAAGTTAAACGTAAATTGAGAGCAAAAGAGCAAGGTAATTTTGCAAGAAATTTTTGTGTGATTCAAGCGTACAATCCTGAAGCTACTTGAACAAGGTAGAAGAACCAATTCCAAGTGTCTATCTTTTATTGTAGTTCAATTGTAGTAGGTGATTTCACATTGCACCTTTCAGCTTTTATAGAAGAAATTATATTAGGTACTTAGAGTGTTCAAGTTAGAGTTCACTTGAAGTTGTCGCAACAGTTGAGGTTGTGTGCCACAACGGGATTAGATTTAATCCTAGGTTTACAAAAGAGTTTTTGTAAATACAGTTTTTGGCTCAGTGATTTTAGTGGAAGTTTGGGAAAATCCTACTAAGAAGTAGGTCGTGGTTTTTTTCATCTTTTGAGCCAGGTGTTTTTCACGTAAAAATCTCCGTTTTCTTTATTTTCTTTACTTATTATTCTGCAAACAGTAGTAGTTGGAACACATAGAAGAACCATGTACTTCTATAATCAAGTTAAGCGAAAATTGGGTACCACACAAATCACCCCCCTCTTGTGTGGTATTGAAGTATAGAACATCAATTGGTATCAGAGCAGGTTATCCTTTAAGAGGTTAACACCTTAGGAAAAGATCAAGATGAGTGCACCACCTGGAAACTTGGAATGACAATCAACTGCTAGGTCCCCACTCTTTAATGGTTAGTACTATTCTTGGTGGAAGAACATGATGAGAGACCACATCATAGGAGAAGACAATGAACTCTGGGATATAATCACTGATGGTCCCCTGGCTACTACAAAGAAGAATGCTGAAGAAGTGGACGTGCCAAAGACAAGAGCTGACTGCACTACTGAAGATTTGAAGAAATGCAAAAAGAATACCAAGGCCAAGAAATGGCTTGTGTGTGGACTAGGTCCAGACGAGTATAGCAGGATTTAAATCTTTACCACTGCTAAGGATATATGGGACACTTTACAAGTGGCTCATGAAGGAACTCCTCAAGTAAAGAGATCAAGAGGAACACTGTTATATTCTCAATATGGGAATTTCACTATGAAGGAAGGAGAAACCATCCAGTAGATGTACACAAGGTTCACAACACTAACAAATGAACTTAAATTTCTTGGGAGAATTATCCTTGAAGAAGACAAGGTTGAGAAAATATTGACAAGGGTCTTACCAGTAACTTGGGAAAGCAAAATCACTGCTATTCATGAATCAAAGTACATTGCTACTCTCAAGTTGGATGAACTGATTGGAAATCTCACTTCCTATGAACTGAGAAGGCAAACCATGAAAATGGATGCACCCAAGAAGAAAAAGAGTCTGGCCCTTAGAATAGCTGAAGTTGTAGATCTAGAGGATGATGAAATGACCATGATCACAAGAGACTTCAAAAAGTACCTGATGAGAGTAAAGGGTTCTTCAAGAGGTAGAATCTTCAACAAACCAAGGGCTCCTAAGAAATAGACCAATGAGGGCTAGTACAAACGTGGCAAGACTGACCACATGATCAAGAATTGTCCTCAGTGGGAAATTGAATGGAAGAAGGAAATGGCTGAATGAAGTAACAGGAAGAAGGAACATGTTAACCCAAAAAGAACAAAGGATCAACAAAGGCTATGGTTGCTACTTGGGGAGAAACATCAAATGAGGATTCAGAAGATGAAGCGGGAGATGAATAAGCACTTATGGCCATCGGAGAATTAGATGATGAATAAGAGATAAATGTGATTCATCTAAAAGACAAGATTAAATTTTTGTCTAAAGAAAGGTTATCTGAATTATTGCTAGACTTCATAGATGAATCTGAGGTAATAAACAATGAGAAGGAACAAATGTCTAGGGAGTGTGTGATCTTAAAAGCCAAGTGCAAAAATCTAGAATCTAGGGCTAATTAGAGTGACAGTAAAAATGCTGAGTTGAAGAACCAGGTTCTTGAACTTGACACCAGTGTCTTAGAACTTAGGTCTAAAAATTAAAATTGAAATTAGGAATAGGTAAGAAGAAAGCTGATCACACACATATCACCTTGGAGAAAATCTAGGAAAATTAAAGGATGAGTTGTACAAGAAATATGAACAAATAAGAGTCTTAAAAGAAGACCCAGGGAAGGTAAAGTATGAACTAGACAAAACTTGCAAATGGAATAAGGCTTCTAATGCACTATCCTGGCTACAAGAACACCACAGTAGCAACAAGAGAGGACTTCGCTATGTGACCCAATCACCTTAGTGGGATCCCAAAAGCAAGTACATCACTCTTCCTGAAAACAAAATCCGCACACATTGTGGCAAGACTGGTCATTACAAAAGTGAATGTAATACAAAAGAAAAGGCCAGTCAAAAGAACAACACCTTTGTTCAAGAGATAAATAGGTTGCCTGGATGGGTTAAAAGGAATTTAATTTACCCCTTTGCATATAGAAAGGGACCCAAACTAGTTTGGGTTCGTAAGACTAACCCCTAATTTCTTTTTGCAGGTCCAAGTGAAGGGAAGTAGCCAAATATGGTACATGGATAGTGGTTGCTCAAAACATATGACTGAACGGAAGAACTAGTTCCTTTCACTTGAGGACTTAAAAGGAGGTAATGTCTCCTTTGGAAATGGGAAGAAAGGTGAGATTATTGGGGTTAGAAAGGTAGATAAGACAGACTCACATTCCATTGTGAATGTCTACTTGATAGATGGCTTAAAATATAGCTTAATCAGTGTATTACAACTATGTGACAGAGGTAACCTTGTAGCATTTACCTCTACCAAATAGTTTGTGATTAATCTTACCACTGACAAGATTGTTTTGTAGGGAAAAAGAGTTAAAAATATTTAAATTGTAGATTTGGCTACTCTTTCAAAAACTGAACTCACTTGCTTGAGTGTGTTGGACAATGATCCCCTCACGTGGCACAAAAGACTTGGTCATGCAAGTCTGAATCAACTCAAAAAATTAGTCTCCTAGGACCTGGTGATAGGGTTATAACATCAAGTTCAAGGAAGACAAAGTTTGTGCGGCTTGTGCAAGGGGGAAACATGTAAGGTCATCTTTTAAAATCAAGAAAATGGTAAGCACAACCAAGATGATGGAACTGGTTCATATGGATCTCTGTGGTCCAATGAGAACATTAAGCAGAGGTGGCAAGAAATATGTGATGGTACTTCTTGATGATTATTCTAGGTTTACCTGGGTACTATTTTTAACATCTAAGGATGAAGCATTTGACATGTTTACTGCCTTTGTTGGAAAAACTCAGAAACAACTAGGTCAACTTGCATCAATCAGGTTTGATCATGGAATTGAATTTGAAAATGCTAAGTTTGCTGAATTTTTTGATGAGCATGGTATATATCATAATTTTTCTATCCCTAGGACTCCTTAACAAAATGTAGTGTTGAAAGAAAGAATAGGACTCTTAAAGATATGGCTAGGACTATGCTTCTTTGTAGTAAACTGCCTTATAGCTTCTGGGCAGAGGGTATAAATACTGCATGTTACATCATTAATAGATGCATGACTGGATCTCTTGTAGAGAAAACTCCTTATGAGTTACTTAAAGGGAGAAAACCAAATATATTCCAGCTTAGGGCATTTGGATGCAAGTGCTTTGTGTACAATAATGGAAAGGACTCCCGAGGTAAGTTTGATCCCAGAAGTACTGAAGGAGTACTCTTGGGATAATATTCACATAGCAAAGCTTATAAAGTGTACAACAAAAGAACTTTGTGTGCAGAAGAAAGTGTACATGTGGTTTTTGATGAAACTAACATTCTTTCTGAGAGACAGGAACATGAAGATAAAGCTATTGGGCTAGTAAAAGAATTGAGTGAAGTCTCAGCTCAAGCTAAAGTTGAACCACATGTTCTTCCATCCAGGGCAACCTGATAGGGGGAACTCAACAAAGAGGAACTGAAACCAATCCCCTAAAGAAACCTGTTCCTGACCCTGTTCCTCAGCAATAGAACATGGGAGAAACATCAAGCAGAAATTAGTTTGTTGTGAAACCTCACAAGTATCAAGGTTCTCATCCCATGGAGAACATAATTACTGATCCAACATTTGGAGTTTAAACTAGATCACAATTAAAGAACCTATGTGATTTTGATGCTTTCTTATCTCTTATTGAACCTAAAAATGTTGTTGAGGCTTTGCAGGATGCAGATTTGGTAAATGCAATATAAGATGAACTCAATCAGTTTGAGAGAAGACAAGTTTGGCATCTAGTTCCAAGACCCAAGGACAGATTAGTAATTGAGACTGAATGGGTCTTCAAAAACAAGCTTGATGAAGATGGAATAGTTACAAGGAACAAGGCAATACTGGTGGTCCAAGGTTATAGCCAAGAGGAGGGTATAGATTATGATGAGACCTTTGCTCTAGTTGCAAGACTGGAGGCAATAAGACTCCTCATAGCCTTTGCAACACACATGGAATTCATTCTTCATCAAATGGATATCAAAAGTGCCTTCCTGAATGGCTACCTAAAAGAAGAAGTGTTTGTCAAACAACTTTCAGGGTTTGAGAGCAAGGAATTTTTGGAACATGTGTACAAATTAGACAAGGCTCTCTATGGACTCAAGTAGGCTCCTAGAGCATGGTATGAATGACTGTCCAAATTCCTACTTGAACATGGCTACAAAAGAGGTAAAATTGACAGTACTCTATTCCTGAGAGAAAAAGGTAAGGACCTTCTTGTGGTTCAAATATATGTTGATGACATAATATTTGGGACAACCACTGATAAACTAATTAAGGATTTTGCCAAATTAATGGGGAGTGAGTTTGAAATGAGTATGGTGGGGGAGCTTAACTTTTTCTTAGACTTACAAATCAAACAAAACCCAAATGGAACCATGATCAATCAGCATATATATGCAAAAGAGTTGATTAAAAAGTTTAAAATGGATGGATCAAATAAAATAGACACACCCATTGCAACAACTACTAAATTAGACATAGGTGAACCTGGTTCATCTGTTGATCTGAAGTTTTATAGGGGCATGATTGGTTCACTTTTGTATCTTACTGCTAGCAGACCTGACATAGTTTTAAGTGTAGGGCTTTGTGCTTGTTTTCAGGAAAATCCTAAGGAATCTCACTTGACGTTGTCAAGAGGATACTGAGATATTTGAAAGGCACTACTGATCTTTGTCTTTGGTACTCTAAAGGTAGTAATTTCAATCTAGTAGGGTATGTTGATGTTGATTATGCAGGTTTCCTTGTGGATAGGAAGAGTACCTCAGGTATGGCTCATTTTCTTTGTTCGTGTCTTGTATCACGGGCCACTAAAAAGCAGAATTCAGTGGCCTTATCCACTGCTGAGGCTGAATGTGCCGTTGCTGCCTCTTGTTGTGCTCAATTACTGTGGATCAAATAGCAACTGATAGATTTTGTTATTGAAGTTGGTTGCATTCCTATCTTCTATGATAACACTAGTGCTATAAGTATGATAAATAACCCTGTTCATCATAAGAGGACTAAGCACATAGATGTTAGACATCACTTCTTACGAGATAACCATGAGAAATGATTGATTACCATAGAATTCTGTGCTACTGATAAATAAATTGCTGACATCTTTACTAAAGCATTGAGTAGATAAAGTTTTGAAAGGAACAGGTTGGAATTAGGGATGATTAAGATCACTTAATGGGACCAACTCAGAATGCACAATGAAAAAAATGAAAATTGAAAAATTGAAAAAAAAATTGGCTAGGAAATCTGAACTTGTATAAATATCTAGATTAATTTTTACTCAGCTTCATACTGTAAATAGTATACTCCTGTGAGACGTGTAAATATGACTCATTGATCTCTTACAAACTTTTCTCTATTGTGGTAAATTGAGGCATGGTCAAGAGAATTCTAAATGAAGAACCTGGTTCATCTGAATGCCAAGGTATGTTTTCTATATTCTACACAATTAGAAATATAAATATTTAAATCATGAGTAGAAGTCCTATAATTGTTCAACTCCTTAGAAAATTTTATCCGTTTGTTTTTTGAACTAGTTCCGTTCTCCTTAGAATTCTAACCACAAAAATTGCCTAAAATCTAGGGAACTTAACTGTTCGTTCAACCTATAATTTTAGGTTGATTAGACCTCTAATTGAATGCAAAAGCTGCCGTTATGCATAAAATGAGTCTTTCTCTTTAAATACTCATTATTACTTCCTGCCATTTTCATAATTTTAAACCGTCAAAAACCCTTCTTCACTCTCAATTGCTTTCTTCTCCAAAGGTTTAATTTACCAATTCTCTCTAGCAATAAGCTACAATGACGAACCCACAAGACAATCCTGGAACTCCTCCACAGCCTACTCCCTCTGATTCATCTACCTCTCCTCCACCTAGCACAACTCCCCATCCCAGGCGAAGGAGATTAAAAATGCTTGCTCGAAAAATAGTGGCTTCTGGTGCTCTTTCAAAGAAACTGAATGAGAAATTAAAGGCAAGCCAGGTCTAAGATTCTGATTCTAACTCTGAGTCTGATCTTTCAAATCCGCTAGTGAGGGGGAAGGACCTAGGCTTCTGACTCTGACAAGGCTCAGAAATCCCCTTCTAAGGTGAGTCCTTCTCTAGCTAAAAATTTACAACATATGTTTGTGTTGGTTGGACCTATAAGGGTTGTGGAATTACTTGAGTTAGGTAGGAGTGGAGGTAAAAAGAAATATGTAAAAAAAAATAGAGAGAGGGTGAAAATGGTGAAGTGAGGGGAAAAGGGAAAGGAGTGGTTGATCATTCACCCACAGCTGAATTGTCTGTACCTGCTATTTGTGGGGTTGTACAAGAAACTATTGAATACAGTGGCAAGAAGTCAGGGGGAAGTGGTTCAGGGGAGGCTGCTGAGGGGCTAGTTAATCTAAGCTCACAGGTAGATGAACCTAGTTCAGCAATTGAAGAAACCTTAGCAGACCTTCTGAAAAAGGTAGGTGCAAGTTATGATCCAAAGAAAAGAAGAACTCCCACACCAAAACCCTCTAGTGCTGCTAAACCTTCCAAGAAATGAAAGGCTTCCTCACCAACAACTACTGAAAACTTCCTTGCCAAAGGGAAGAGCAACAAGAAGCACAGTGAAACAGAGTGAGAGAGACCTACAACAGGCTTTGGCTGAAAGTAAGAAGAAAAGGATGGATAAAGGAAAAGGTAAGGCTGCAAAATCCTCAGAAGCTCTTGATACTGAGGAGATGGAACATGTCCATCAGGAGAAAGTTACCACAGTGGAGGTTCAGACCCCCAAGCCCAAAAAGACCAAGACTTCTTCCAAGAAGTCTTCCTTTATGGCTGAGGCTACTGAACCTTCATTGGCCAAGAGGACAAGGTTTGCAGTAAAAAGTAAACAAGTTAGAGTTTCTGAAGCTAAGGAATAGAGTGGTGAAGAAGAAAATGAGTCTGATGGTGAACAAGACAAGCTTGCCAAGTTTGGTAAGAGAAATATTCTAAAGGGAAGATTGCTGAAAGATTTGGTGGAACTAGGAATCGTTCGCTTGGTTGGCACCCTAGCTTTTAGTGCTAGAAGGACATGGTCCTTCAGATGGATGGGAGATTGGCCAGAAATGAAATCATTGAATTCATGGAAAATGCTGAAGTCAAAGATGGCAGATTTACGAGCAAAGTTAAAGAAGTTCAAGTGACATTTGATGCTGAGAAGCTGGGTGAGATTCTAGACATTCCTGCTGAGGGATATGATGATTACACCAGACAGAGATGGCCAAATCTAGATTCCCTTCCATCTTCCCTTACAATCACTAGGAGATTCTGTGATGTTGAAGGAGTGAATGAGTCCAAGTTTGTGCACAAGAGTGAAATGAATCCACAACACAAAGTCATTTTTGAGTTTGTCAACAAGTGCCTACTGCCCAGGCATGAGAGAAGGCATATTGCAAATTATATGGACTTAGTTTTGATGGAGTGCCTTGAAAGTGGAAGACAAATTAACTGGCCTGCATTCATCATCAAGCTACTGGACAGGGTTATCAATGGCTCCAAGGCTCATGCTACCCCCTATGGATTTATTCTGACTACAATTCTGGATAGGTGCAATGTGCCTCTGAAGAAATGGGAAATGGCCACAAGCAAGGATTAAGCATTAATACTCTGCTTGCTTGTGACTATTTAGTCAATGCCATCCCAAATGAACCTGGTTCATCCAAGAAGACACCTATCAACAGTAAAGTAAGGGCTTTTCTTCAGAAAAGTGAAGCCAAGGATGCTGATATAGCTAGGCTAAAGGCTTGTGTGGCAGAGGTGGAATCTAAGAGGGATTCTCTCAGAACTGAGCTTGCCAAGGAAAAGGAGAAGAATGATGGAATTCTTCACAATATGCTGAATCTTCTCCAACCCCAAAACCAACCCTTTAGCTCCCCCAAGCCTTAGGAATTCTAGCGTTTATCTCTTGAACCTGTTTAGTACCTTCAGTGACCCAGATTAGGGATTTTTCTTTCTTTTGCTCATGTTTTGAATATTTTTGCTTTCTGGTTGTGGATTGTGGTAGAAACATATCTTCTATCAATGATATCTACTATTTTTGCTCTTTATTGAATGTTAATATTTCCTTGATATATTAAATATGTTTGCTTGATTACTGATGATTAATTCATGATTGCATTTGCAGTTGCCCCAGTGGCTATGAGTACTTATTAAAATCTGTGACTCACACTTTGTGTATGCAACTTTCCGTTGATGCCAAAAAGAGGGAAGAGATATTGTGCTTTACATATTCTGAATAAGTGATATTTATAACCTAATTAACCCGGTCCTTGATGATAAGTGAGCTTTGTATTGATAGTTAAGCTCAGTTCTTACATGATCCAAGTAAGTAAAAAGCATAGAGTTTGTCATCATCAAAAAGGGGGAATTTGTTGGCCCAAGTAAAAGTGAAGTTTTGAAGACTGATAAAAGAACTCAGACATAGACCAGGTCCATCTTGTGAAGCACAGTCATGATCAACCCAAACATGTGAGATGCACGTAAAGGAGATAAATCTAACTTATCAGAAGCAATATCTCCTGATCTGATCGAAAAGGTTGCATAATTGGATAAGGAGAGAAAGACTCCTTACACGAATAGAACACAATTTAGGTAGAGGATAGTGTTAGAGTATGAGATCAACTAGAACTCTTCTATCATAGAAGAGTAGCATCTGTATCCCAGTCAATCTCTAATTACTAACCTATTAAATATCAGTGTTGTTCTCTTTTACATGTTATGCACATAAGAAGAAGTTAAACGTAAATTGAGAGCAAAAGAGAAAGGAAATTTTGCAAGCAATTTATGGGTGATTCAAGCGTGCAAACCTGAAGCTACTTGAACAAGATAGAAGAATCAGTTCCTAGTGTCTATCTTTTATTCTAGTTCAATTGTAGTAGGTGATTTTACATTGTACCTTTCAAATTTTATAGAAGCAATTGTATTAGGTACTTAGAGTGTTCAAGTTAGAGTTAACTTGAAGTTGTCACAACAGTTGAAGTTGTGTGCCCCAACAAGATTAGAGTTAATCTTAGGTTTACAAAAAAAATTTTGTAAATGCAATTTTTGCTCAATGATTTTAGTGGAAGTTTGGGAAAATCCTACTGAGTAATAGGTCATGGTTTTTTTAACCTTTTGATCCAGGTGTTTTCCATGTAAAAATCTCTGTGTTCTTTATTTTCTTTACTTACTATTCCGAAAACAGTAGTAGTTGGAACACATAGAAGAACCAGGTCCTTATATAATCAAGTTAAGCAAAAATTGGGTACCACACAAATTACCCACCTCTTGTGTGGTATTGAAGTATACAACATTAGATTTTATGCCGCCTAAATCAAATGGGGTATCGAGCGACAGTGTTCATATCGGGAGTGATTCCACTAGGGCCGATAAGACCAAGCCAATAGATCTGCGCTCAACTTTTGAGGAGGCTCATTGGCTCAATTTTGTGGTGAGTTTTGGTCGGCTGCATTGGTTTTTCAGCTTTGCACTTTTTCACTTTCTTATTCAGCTTCTTTTTCATAGGTCTTTGACAAGCTCAAGTCCAAGCTGCTCCACCGTAAATCTAGGTTTTAAAAATCCTTGAACGGGGATAAATCCCTTAGGGTTCTTTGTGACAAAAGGGCAAAAGAGTTGATATACCTACGGTACGAGGCGAGTCGAAGCTGGACCTACGAAAGCTACCTCGAGAGACAAGTAACATTAGTTTCAAGGGTATGCATGTTTCCTCTTCTTCCCTCAGAGATTAATAATTTTTGCTGAGAAAGGGTGAGGACATGGAACGCCTTTGGGGAGAAATTGGTCAGGCCAAGTACGAGTGTAATGAGCTAAAGGCTCAGATAGATGACCAAGTTGCAGCCAAGAAGAATGCTTTGGCCAAGGCTTCTCCCCTCGAGGCGCATCTCCGAAATACTCGCGAAAATAGCTTGGTCCAAACGAGCTTGATTGCAAAGCTCGAGTCTGACCTTTTGAAGATGAAGGTCGAGGTCGCAGATGCCTAGGCTGAAGCTGAAGAGGTTCGAGCTAAGGCTAATAAAAAAGTGGCCATCTACTTAAATGACACTGCTGATGCTCAAATTGAGCTGAGATGGGCTTCTGATCGGGAGAGCAGAAGCAATGAATATGCCCAGTGCAAATCTCGGAGGAAAACCCTTGAGTAATTACATAGTAGGGGCTTTGATCTCTCGAAAGAGATAGAGCAGGACAAGGCGGATGAATTCGATGCCAATTTTATCTTGTCTGATGCCGAAGACAATGAGCAAGAGGCCGATGGGGCCACAGTCCCAAGGGGAACATAGGCTAAGCCTTTCCTTTCTTATTCTGCGTGTAATGCTCTTAAAGAACATTGTAAATGATTCTTTGTATTTTCACATGTACATATAAAAAGAAGCCTTTTTCTCCTTTCAGGAATTTCTCTTTGCTTGACTTTCTTTGTCTTGTATTTTGATGTTTGTCAATGATTAGCCAGATGAACTGGACTTCAAGGTGAAAAACCCTTAGGTTTATAAATCAGCCCTGAGGCTTGTTAGGATTTTGCGCATTTGGTTGGTATGACCTTTGATCAAAGCTAGCGACAATGTCTCTTATGCATTAGGTCGGTATCACCTTTTTGTTTAAGCTGGCGATAGTGGCTCTTACGCATTGGGTCGGTACGACCTTTTGATTTAGGCTAGCGACATTGACTCTTACGCGTAAGGTCTATATGACCTTTAATTTAACATGACAGTAGTGGCTCTTATGCGTAGGGTCGGTACGACCTTTAATTTAATCTACGACAGTGGCTCTTACGCATAGGGTCGGTAAGACCTCTAATATTGGCTTTATTTTCCCTCGTTAAAGACTTTTTGAAGTTTTTTTGTTCGCCCAACTCTTCGACGGTTCGAGAAAAACCTCTATTGTGAGCTGTTTTGTAGCGATAAATGAACACCTCGGGAGGTTTCGCTCGATGGCCGAATTGTTTTGAAGCCTGTGTTTTGGAGCTGACATGGTCGAAGTCTTTTCCTTATGCCGAGGGTAGCCTGATTAACCAATTCTTTTTGAAGTTTTTCGAATTAATTGAAGGCCTGTGATTTTATAGCAACGGTCGGGCATCCCCGAGTTGCGTTAGTTTGGCTGGTACAACCTGGTGACCGGAGTCATTATGTTTGGCCTTAGCCTTTTAGTTCCCGAGTGAAGTAGCTTCGGCGTCTATATCAAGGGTATGCCTTTTTAGGGGTCTTACAAGTTTGAATATATAGCCTTAACTTTAAGATCGGGATTATGCCTTTTGTAAGGTCTTATAAATTTGAACATGTCTTACTTGAGGTCTTATAGATAGGTTACTTGGAACAAGTATGATTCATGCCTGGCTTGAGGTCCTACGGATAGGTTACTTGGTACAAGTATGATTCATGCCTGGATTGAGATCTTATAGATAGGTTACTTGGTACAAGTATAATTCATGCCTAGCTCGAGGTCTTACAAATAGGTTACTTGGTACAAGTATAGTTCATACCTAGCTCGAGGTCTTATAGATAGGTTACTTGGTACAAGTATAGTTCATGCCTAGCTCAAGGTCTTACATATTTGGTATTGCGTTATGGAGGTCTTACACTGCTAGTAACGCCTCGTGGAGGTCTTACATTTTCTGATATTGCCACGTGGGGTCTTATGGCCTCGGGTTCTTGATACCTCAATGGGGTGACCGTCGGCGATAGTCCTTGATACGTCGAGGGTTTTTGGCTTTGAAGCCGTTCTTTTTATATTTTGATGTTGCTTTATTGAGGGCTTATGAGCTCAAAGTTTCCGGCCCGGAGGTCTTACGGCTTCGTGTTTTTGATGCCAGTCCCCGAGTGTTCGGGAAATTTTTGGCTCTAGAGCCGTTTCTTCTAAAAATAGTAAACTTCTTTTAAGAACATGGAATTTTGATGGTAGAAGGTATTCCATTGATTACTTGGTATGAGTATACATAATTTTTTGCCACTGAGGTTTCGATTGTTCTATGCAGACGTAGTTCTTTCGACCGTTTGGCCCGATACATCATTTTCCTATTGAGACCCTCTTTAGCTCATCTTGATTTCTCTGGGGAGATGATCTCCCAGGGGGATGCCCCCAGTATTCGTGGTTGATTGAAGAGAAGCCTTGAATACTTGTTGAGTTCTCCTTAGGTATCATATAGATGTTTCCTCATTAAAAATCTTATCGGTAAAACCCTTTTTTGGATACAATCCGATCGAAGGAAAAGAGTGCAACGCATGTTTTAAAACCTAATGTCTTCAAGCTAGATGATACTTTGATTCTTCTAATTGGACGCCTGTACACAGGTTAGTGTAAGAATTAAAAAAAGGAGGGCAGTTATACCTTAGTTGCGCTAATGTTTCGAGCCTCCATATGCTTCAACTACTTACCCCGGGGACGCGGTACGGTCCCTTGTTCGTTTACTTGGATGCAACCGAGGATGTAGCTTGTGATTGCAACTTTGCTGTTTGCTTATCATTTGGCTTCTTTGAGAAGGTGATCTCTCGGGGGGATGCCCCCAGTATTCAGCTACATCTTCGATATTGAAGGTGTCGATGCCAATGCCACATCGTGTACCGCGAACATCTCTCTTGCTGAATGTTTCTCCCCGTATACTATTTTTATTCCATCATTTGTTGGAAATTTCATCATTTGATGAAGGGTTGATGGTACTACTCTCATGTAGTGAATCCATGGCCTTTCGAGTAAGGCATTATATCTCATGCCTCCTTCGATGACATGAAACTTGGCATTTTGAGTTGTGCCGGCCACGTTGACCGGGAGGGTGATTTCCCCTTTTGTTGTCTCGCTCGCCATGTTGAATCCGTTAAAGACTCAAGAGGTGGGCACGATCTGGTCTAGCAGTCTGAGCTGCTCCACCACCCTTGACCTGATAATGTTGGCCGAGCTACCTGGATCCACAAGTACACATTTAATTTGAAATGTGTTCACAAGAAAAAAAATTACCAATGCATCGTTGTGAGGCTGAGACATGGTATCAATGTCCTCGTCGCTGAATGTGAGAGTATCCTCGGGTATGTAACCTCGAGTTTGCTTTTCCCTGTTGATGGATATTTTTGTTCGTTTGACAATGGGTTCCTGTGGGATGTCAAGTCCCTTAACAATCATGTGGATGACATGTTGTGGTTTTTCTGTTTCATTTTTCCTGTTTGCTTCTCTTTCCCGAAATTAATACTTGGCTTGGTCGTTGAGGAATTCTCGAAGGTGCCCTTTGTTGATTAGTCGGGCTACTTCCTCTCGGAGTTGTTTGCAATCTTCGGTCCTATGACCGTGAGTGCCATGAAATTTGCACACCAAGTTAGGGTTCCTTTGCGACGGATCTGATAGTACGGGCCTTGGCCACCTGGTGTCTCTAATTTTACCGATGGCAGATATGATGTCCGAAACATCAATGTTGAAGTTGTATTCAGACAATCAGGGTACCTCGGTCGGTCCCGTATGCCTGTCAAATTCGACTCTACTCACAAGTCCCCGAGGATTCTAACCTCGATTTCATTTTCTCTCTGTTGATTTTGAAGACGTCAGACTTCCTTGTAGCAACCTTGATGACACCGACATGTGCCTTTATAAAAGAATCTGTCAGCATGGCGAATGAGTCTATTGAATTCGGGGATAGGTAGTGATACCACATGACCCCCTTTGAAAGTGTTTCTCCGAACTTTTTTAGCAGGACGGATTCAATCTCGTCATCCTTCAGGTCATTGCCCTTCACCGCACAAGTGTAAGCACTGCCGTGCTCGTTGGGATCCGAGGTTCCATTGTACTTCGGGAGATCGGGTATTCTATATTTCTTTGGGATGGGCTTCGAAGCCGCGCTTAAAGGGAATGACTTTTGTACGAATTTCTTTTAATCGACACCCTTCAGGATCGGGGGTGCGCCCGGGATCTGATCGACCCTTGAATTGTAGGTCTACACCTTTTTGTCCTTGGATTCTATCATCTTTTTGCCCGATTTGATCCTATCTATGAGGTTCTCGAGCATCTTCATGATAGCGGGGTCGGCTACTGAACCGTTGTTACTCGATCTCTCTAGTACCTGTTTGACTCGAGGAGCTATTTTCGGTGCTGCTGTGCTTGGAGTGTTTTGGTGGCTTTGTAGTTGAACAATCACCAGTTGTTGTGCCTGTAACATCTCAAAAATAACGTGAAGGCTAACCTCTTGTTCCTCCCTCAGCCGGGGTTTTTTGAGCTTCTTGTTGGTTTTCTTGGCGTATACTCTTGTTAGTGTGGGAGCTTATATCGGCGTGTTGGACATTGCGTTAGACCACATCCACAGGGATTGGTACTGGTGCGTCCTCAGGGTTTTGTGGTAGCATAATGACGCCTGGAATAGCTACACCATTCTCTCCATGGTCCTCAGGACCGTTGTTTTCATGTGCATTCACTGAGTTAGACATGTTGACCTAAAATCAAAGATCCTTGGACAAGAAAAAAACTTGCGTTATTTAGTAAACTAGCACGAAAACAATCACTATTATTTTTAGCCCCACGGTGGGCGCCAAACTGTTTACCTCGAAAATGGTAATTACAATTAGATTTGATTTTGTGGCTCTAAAAATATGTGGTCTATTTTTATGCTAGTTGTTAAGCAGTAGATGCTAAGGGTGAGACTAGAAAATAAGATAAAAGTAAGGGTGAGTTCTGTTCTTCAAACCGAACGACCGTGGATCGGGTGAATCATGGCCTCGAGCTGTCCTATACGGGGCCTCGGGGTCGTGCTAGGTGGGCTTAGCTGGGAACGATCGATGAGGACTAATAGTTCTAAGGGCCTTGACGATGACTCTTTATGATCAATAATGAGAAATAAATGAAGAACAATCAAGGAAACGCAATAAATGTAATAGATGTAAGCTATAAAATCAAGGAAAAATATGTTTAAGTTAGAGAGCAGAGAATGTTATTGTATTGAATATCATTTATGCAAGAAATGACAAGGATCCCATTTATATAGGAGGAGGAATCCCAATACAGTACATCTGCATTTATTACAAAGATATTTGGCCGGTACAATCATTTAATGCCACGGTACGGGTGTGTACAATTTTTGTAGACTTGGTCAGCTCTAACCACTTGCCTTGGAAATCTCCCACTCGTCCATCATAGCCACCAATCTATACTACTCCGAGGTCGAGCTGTGCCTCGAGCCTTCTGGTTCATCATACCTCGAGCTGTTCCTCGAGACTTCTGACAATGAGTTATAGAGTGCCATGATGATCCCGAAATCGGACTCTCCAATTTTAGCCGTATACACTCAATTGACTTGATAAAGAAGATTTTAAATATATCTAATTATCTATTACTATATGTTTTCATTGAACCTGAGCTCTATTAGTTAGATCTTATGCCGATATCGGTCAAATTATAATACCCGAGCATTTATAAATTTCTAACATACTGAAATTTATATTCAATAAACTAAAGAATTTGACTGTAAATTAACTTGACCTTAGTGGGGATGAACATATCATATGAGTAAGTCATGGATCCCATTGTTTCCCAAAGGAGTTGTTATCATCAAAAGAAGTCAAATGTCTTCCAAGACTTAATCTTTTGGGGTCAGTTTTGATTACTATGTCCCGATTTTTCTATCAAAAGTGCTCTAAGATATTAACTAAATATTAAAATTAAGCTTTTTTTTTTTGGTTTTAAACTCAAAGACCACAGAAAAAATTATACTTAAAAATCCAAAAAATTATTAATAACAACAATCTCCACTTGTTTAATTTCTTGTCCACAACACGGTACAACTGTGAGTAAAATGCATTTGCTACCCTTGTAGGGACAGACGTTTGCCAGCCTTAAAAAATCCCACGATCTGCTGACCCTTTTTGTCAAACCAAACTAGTAGTCGTGTGGCTGAAACGAGCAAATTTTTCTTATTGGGTCCCTCTCGTTAAGGTACATAGCACTTATAATGGAATAGGTTCTTTGTGCAATGAACATGCATGCGTGCTCCATTGATTTACAAGTGAATTCTTTCGCGGATTTAAAATTTAAACTTTATGGATTCTTGCAATCAAATATGACTTAGGCTAAATTTATCGGTTATAGATTATTATATGAAAATTTTATGTCACGTATTCTTTTATAAGTATCTAATAGTGGAGTAATATAATAACGAACTCTCTACATTCCTATCTTGAACCCATCAATTCCATATACACAACATTGTAGAAACGATTATTACGAATTGGAGGTTGGAGAGCCGTAAAAGAAAGAAGGGGAGAAGTAGACTATTGTTTAACCAAAAATTAGATTTTTAATCAAAGCTAGAATTTAGAAAAACACGAGTTACTGATAATCGGAAAAGTATATAAAGAAAGAAATTTGTGAATGATATGATCAAAAAGCAAGTAAAACAAGATATATTTCAATAGTGTTTCGTGCCCCTCAACTGATTACATATCTCCTTTTTATAGGTTCATTTGGGAATGTCCGTTATGTCTAAATCATAATGAAGCTATTATGAGCAATTAATGACATTGAATGCTACGTTACATAATCATTACATTGAATGTATATATTCCTTAACGGACTCAACATTTAATACTCATTAAATACCGTATCTGCACCCTTTTCTATAGCCAGGTTCATTCTTTCCATTGCTCGGATGTAAATAAACTTAGACAGGTACGCGCGCTGATCTTCTTGTCCCATGCCTCTTCCTTTTTCCTTACTCGTGCCTGCTTTATAATTTTTGAATCGTGGCTAACTATAATTTATTGACCATCCCACGTGTCATGATACGTCACCATATATATATAAATACATTTTCCCCAATACAAGTATAACGTACATGATAGGAGAAACCTTTCATTGTCTAAATCATGAGAGTGTTTTTTTTTTCATCATAGCAAAATATATTAATACATATTATATACATACATACATACATATATATATATATATATATA
>MU758989.1:0-10541 GCA_026770625.1 Nicotiana glauca | reverse complement strand
AGAAATTTAGCATATGAAGGCATTTGTGTCAAAGCATCTGTGAAAGGTATGTTAATGTAAAGTTGCTTCAAAATATCTAGAAACTTTGAAAACTGTTTGTCAAGCTTTTCTCTTTTCATCTTTTGGGGAAAAGGGAGAGGTACAGAGTAGGAATTTGTGATCAATTCATTTTCTTTTACATTTTTCCCTTTATTCTTTTGTTCGTTTGGAAACTTAGATTCTATTTTATTCTCGCCTTCATTTACCTTTTTCACTTCTTGTGGCTTTCCTTGTCTATCTACATATGGATCATCAAGAGATTTACCTGATCGTAGAGAGATGGCTTTGAGGTGTTCTTTTGGGTTTTTCTCAGTGTTGCTTGGTAGAGCACCTTGAATTTGTCCAGACATGAGGGTTGCCAATTGGCTTACCTGAATTTTCAAATTCTTGATAGCTGAATGTTGACTTTCAACCTTCTCGTCAGTAGCTTTAATGAATTTGTACATCATGTCTTCAAGGCTTTGTTGATGAGCTCTTTGAGGCTGCTGCTGATATTGTTGAAAATTCTTTTGCCCTCTATTTTGATTTTGAAAACCAGGTGGTCCCTGTACCTGCTGCTTCTGATTAAAAAAACTTTGAGGATTTTCAGCACCATTAGGATTACTCCACTGAAATCCTGGATGTTTTTGTGCCATGGGACTACTAAATGAGTAATTATTTCTATAACCAATCACATTTACATGTTCCTCATTTCGCGTTAAAGCTTGACATTCATGATTCAGATGATTACCTTTACAAATATCACAATTCTCAAGTTGGGATGATGATTGAGAACTTACCTGAAATGCCTCAACTTTTTGTGTTAGAGTTGCAATTTGTTGCGCTAATGAATTCCAAGCTTCAACCTGATTGACTCCTGCTACTTTCTTAACAATCATTCGGTCAGAGGGTCATTGAACAACATTTTCTGAAATTTCATTGAGCAATTGCATGGCTTCTGTAGTATTTTTGCTCATTTGGATCCTGCTGACTCTGCATCAATAATATTTCTAGCAGAGGGTTTAAGACCATGATAAAAAATATATAAAATGTCAGGATCTTGGATACCATGGTGTGGGCATTTTTTTAGCATTGATTTTAATCGTTCCCATGCTTGGTATACAGATTCAGTGTCTGTTTGTACAAAATTATTGATTTCTTGCTTCATTTTAAATATTTTTGCTGGTGAAAAATATTTATTAAGAAATTTCTGAGTCATTTGGTCCCATGTAGTGATTGAACCTCTATGCAGACTTCGCAACCATATTTTGGCTTCACCTTTTAAAGAAAAAGGAAAAAGCCGCAACCTGATAGCGTCTGTTGTGACTCCATTATACCTGCAAGTTTCAACTAATTCAAGAAAATCAATTAGATGGATGTGAGGATCTTCACTCGCATCACCAGTAAATTGACACGACTGCTGAATGGTTTGAATCAAGCCTGTGCGGATTTCAAAGTTATTTGCTGCAATTGGTGGTCTCCTCACACTTGATTCTCCTTCAAAATGATCTGGCCTTGCATAATCACGGAGTATTCTATCACGTCGTGGTGCTACCTCATCAAACTGTTCTTCTACTTGATGCGGTGGAAGTTGGTTATTGAGTTCTTCGTTTTCCATTTCCTCTGATGTGAAAATTTGACATCGTGAGGTTTGTTCTTTTCGCAACAACCATAAGGATTTTTCAATTTCAGGATCGTATTTGACTAGTTCTCTAGAAGAGGAACGGGTCATACACTTTTTGAAATTTCTGCAGAAAAGTTAAAATAATTAGACAAATAAAAAAAATCTCAAATTAGTAGTAAAACAATTAATATGTAGTAGACTTTAGCCAATCCCCGACAACGGCGCCAAAAATTTGACGAGTGTCTGGCGTGTGTATAAATTAAACTCGTATTCTGTCAAATTATAGTATAGAAAGATGTCGAACTATTCTACAGAAGTTTCTTATTTTAATTACTATTTGAAAAAATAAAAAAAGAGTTGAGTTGTGAATTAACTAACTAAAAATACATGAATGGAGAAATATAAAATATTTTTGTTTTTCACAGATATAATAAAAAGGTGTTGGGATCCTGACTTCACTTAATATTTTTTTATATAGTAAATACATTTATTCTTCAACTTCTATTTCTCATAAATGTATAAATGTCTCTCACGATTACATTTATATATAATTACTATAGTTGAACAATTAAGTGTACTCCTCTCGATTATACAATTTAATTGTCAAAATGGTAATATTAAAGAACCAGAAATATATACTTGAACTAAAGCATGTTCTTTTTTAGTAAGTCCCTTTCGGTTACCCTACTTGTTATAACTGATTTACTACAATATTCGCCTCTTTCAATTATAAATAAGTGTAGAATCAATTTTAACATATAAGAGCTAGATGTCACTAAATATAGGTTATCAGTTATCAATACCAAAATTTACTATTACCTCTTCTGCCTCTTTCGGTCACAGAATTAGTAAGAAGTTAATATGTAGTACTAAATAGATAGATGTTAACAAAGTAAATAACACCCAACTATAAAGCAGATAAAATTTAAATAAAAAGCTTTAGCTCAAGTATGCGAAATTGAAGAATAATATCTACTATTATATAAAAATATTAAGATCCGTCATTTTCCCAACACAAGAAAAAGTTACTCCATATTGGAGCCAATACCGCCAACGGAAATAATCTTGCCCATTAAATAAGAAAATAGAAAGAAATATTCAAGAGAATAATTCTACCTATTTAATTAAAAACAGGAACTAGAATAATTTCCAATATTACAATTTATTCGGAACTAGAAATGAAGCCAATGTAATGGCTAAAAGATGAAAAAGAAGAGAAACTAAAGAACAATGAGAAAGGAAAAGCTTTCTGCTCAATATTTCACTTCCTAGATTCTTCCTCGCTCCCCCTCTTTCATTTCACGATTGATGCCTCTTTTATAGCCAAGCCATGACAAACTTTTTAATTCACTCTTGGATATGAACTTGTTATGGTTGGTTGTAGCCTTGTTATGCTTGATTATGAGCTTTTTTGGTTATGAATCGGTTATAGTTTGTTTTAGCCGGTTGTGAGTCGGTTGTCCTTTGTCATGGCATATCACGTCTTTCTTTAGCGCCATATTTTACTCTGCTTTAGCTTGTCCGTTTTTCTAATTTTTCCTCTATAATCTTATCGTTCCCGGACCAATATTTCTTTAACCTTTCCTGCATAATTTAGACAAAGTATGGAAGAAATATGATAGTTTTTTTTGTATTTTTCAAAGAAATTATATGTTAAAAATCAAGTAAAATGCACTTATCAATTACCCATATTATCCGCTGGTTAACCCGTTTTTATCCGTATTAAATATGTGTCGAGACGAATAATTTATCAGTTTTTTCATTACTCGTTTTCGATCCGAACCATATCCGCCCCGCCCCGCCCCGCCCGCTTGTGACTCCTAAATGGAAATATACTAATCTAAAACTTAGTCAATAAGTCAAGTTTTAATGTACTTTTGAAATGGTTCTTAATAATTAGATGTGAAGCACAATTTTCTGAAACTTATGTTTAGAAAAAGGTGGTCTCATAACCCAAGTACGTACCCACTTAATGAAAGTACTAAATAGAGAGGGGAAAAATAAAAATGTCAAATTCACCTTCCCTCTCTTTTTCTTTTTCCTTGTTATCTGCCTAATTGTATGTTTTGAATTTTACTCCATAAAGGCAGCAACAGCATCCATTAGGCCATGAAATAACAATAGTCTTAAGTCTTAACTCTCCTAACCATAGGCTACCACGTTAATATTCTGCAGATTCAAGATTCAACCTATAAACAGTTCATGGTTAGAAGTGCAAGGCGTCAATATTCAATAGGAATATACATAATATTAAATTATAGATCCGTATCTGATCCCAACAGCCAATATTACTACATTACACGTGGACTTTTATTGGTTTGTAAAAATAAACAAAAAACTAATATCCAATAAAAGGTTAAATTGATCAAGTAATCAATTCAAGGATGGAAAAGCTTATTTCCACATTTGCATTTCCAGGCAAGTAAATAACAGCCGTGGTCTTGTTTGGCTTGATGCTACTAGGGTAGGGGTGCAAGGTGTGCAATTCAAGCATTTTCCCTCGCACTTTGGTTGCTTTGATCCTACCTTCGCTCCATCTGTCACGTTGAATACAGGTGAAAAATAGAAAGAAACTTTAGAAAATTAAACCATATGTTTACATGGAAAACTAATTTTCATCCAAGATTTTTATTTAAGAGCCGTTAAAAAGAAGGGTAGCTCGATGCACAAGGCATTCTGTATTCACGCGGGTCGCATCCTAAAGTGTGATGTAGATAGCCTATCTTGATGCAAATATTAATGACCGCTTTCACGGCTCGAATCCGTAGTCGGGTAAGTAAATAGAAGAGGTCATTTGCTACACTAATACTACGTACTGACCTGTAATACAAAGAAGAAACAGGCCAAAGATGATCAAGAATCTGTTTGACCAAAAAAGTATTAAACCTTTTCGTAAACTAATTAAATGAGAAAATAGAGGATAAATCCTAGCCAAAGATAATTAACTCTAGACGAAAGTATATTGAATAAAAAAAGGAAATATAATCAAGCTCATAAACTTTTTAAGATTACAAAAGGCATTGAATGTAAATGACGAGCTTACATTCTTTAATGTACTGTTCCATAATGTGAGAATAAAGGAGAAAAGGGAGGAAAGCCATTGACGGCTACGGGATCCATCATTATTGATTCCACAATGCTAATTACGAAGACATCGGCCGAGACCTAAACCTTCTCTTCTTTTTCCTCAGAAGCCTTCTCTCGTTCTGCGTTTTTTTAGATGGAGTCCCAGGAGAGTCCCGTTCTTTTTCTCTTACCTCGTATATATATCATCAATATTCCCTTTTGTCCAACGCTCCAATTAACCAGAGTACCCTTACCTGCCAATTGTACTTTAGATCGACCCCCCTAAATGTCGCGACATGTACTTCGCCATACGGGCCTTTCAATGGTTCGACCTCGGCCATGGCCGAAGTATCCGTCGTAATGGTGCCTTATGGATACAACCGCAGCTTAATCGACCCCTCACCATTCTTTTTTGCGCCGGTCCTCGTATGGTCAGATTTCGGCCCATACAGAATCCACCAACAGTAAATACAAGTTTCAGCTCGTGATCATAACTTGCACGCTTTCTGAATGAAGCCATGATCATCTACATTTTGCAGACTATTGAATCTTTAAAATAAAGAAGAAGAAGAAACTGCCTCACCTTTTAATAGCAGTCTCATGCATGTAAGGCTATCATTTTAATACATTGGGATAGTAGTACATGGCTGGTGCGATCTGGTGACATTTGTCTGTTAAATATAAAGCTCATTTCTGTGTCACATATAATATATGCTAGTACTGGTTGTTCAGAAATTAAATTCTGTCCCTCTGTCACACTGTGGTACGTCTTTAAATTATGTACTGATAGTGTCAAAATTCTTTGTAATATCATATTATTTTTGTGGGGTCCAGCGAAGAAATTTTCTTCCTTTCTTCGCTTTTGTCAATGTTGACAACCGAGCAACCCATGTTCGTATTTTTTGTCAAAAATGGCAGATAAAAAATCAGGAATGATAGGCTGTATTCTGCCTATAAAATGAGAGTTTCGGCTCTCATTTTTAACATATCAATCTCAGAGGAAAATATATCTGAGAGCTAGAAAGAAAGAGTGAGGTTTCACAGACAGGGTATAAGAAAATGATCTGTGTATAAAATAGAGAGTGAACGATATTGTAGTGAAGTGAAATATCAAAAGAGAGTTATTTCTTTTGAGTATTGTAGTGGTCGTTGTAGTATTTTTACTCGAGCCTACAAAGTGTAAATTCCTTACTATAGTGATATCAGTTGCTCCTCTCGGGGTCGTGATTTTTTCCCTTATTCAGAAGGGTTTTCCACGTAAAAATCTTGGTGTCATTGTTACTCTTTTATTCTTGTTAATTACCGTATCTCGGTGCTACATTATTATTCTGCTTTTATTACCGTGAATATTATTTTGGTAGGGGTTTATTCCTAACAATTTTAAATATAATTAAATAAAATTACTCATGAAAATTGACATTAATTTGAAAAATAACACATAACAATCCACAATAGACTAAATTGTACCGACAATATAAAAACTTCATACACTGACAATGTAAAAAATTTAGCACGATGACAGTGGATATAAGTTAAATACGGTGACAATCTACAGTAACTAATCTTTTGTACAAGCTGGTTGAACTTTCAAAGGGTACAAGACCACTCAAATGCAAATGAGTCTTTAAACTCAAGAAAGATGGAAATGGCAAGCTGGTCAGAAACAAAGCTCGATTGGTCGTTAAAGGCTTCAAACAGAAGAAATGTATTGGTTTTGACGAAATTTTCTCACCCGTTGTCAAAATGACTTCTATTCGAACAATTTTGAGCCTAGCAGCTAGCCTAGATCTTGAAGTGGAGCAGTTGGATGTGAAAACTGCATTTATTCATAGAGATTTGGAAGAGGAGATTTATATGGAGCAGCCAGAAGGATTTGAAGCAGCCGGAAAGAAACACATGGTGTGCAAATTGAATAGGAGTCTTTATAGATTGAAGCAGGCACCAAGGAAGTGGTACATGAAGTTTGACTCATTCATGAAAAGTCAAATATACCTAAAGTCCTATTCTGATCCATGTGTATACTTCAAAAGATTTTCTGAGAATAACTTTATTATATTATTGTTGTATGTGGATGACATGTTAATTGTAGGAAAAGACAAGGGGCTGATAGCAAAGTTGAAGGAAGATCTGTCCAAGTCATTTGATATGAAGGACTTGGGCCCAGCACAACAAATTCCAGGGATGAAGATAGTTCGATAAAGAACAAGTAGAAAGTTGTGGCTATCTCAGGAGAAGTACATTGAACGTGTACTAGAACGCTTCAACATGAAGAATGCTAAGCCGGTCAGCACACCTCTTGCTAGTCATTTAAAGTTGAGCAAAAAGATGTGTCCTACAACATAAGAGGAGAAAGGGAACATGGCTAGAGTTCCTTATTCTTCAGCAGTCGGAAGCTTGATGTATGCAATGGTATGTACTAGACCTGATATTGCTCACGCAGTTGGTGTTGTCAGCAGGTTTCTTGAAAATCCTGGAAAGGAACATTGGGAAGCAGTCAAGTGGATACTCAGGTACCTGAGAGGTACCACGGGAGATTGTTTGTGCTTTGAAGGATCTGATCCAATCTTGAAGGGCTATACAGATGCTGATATGGCAGGTGACATTGACAACAGAAAATCCACTACTGGATATTTGTTTACATTTTCAGGGGGAGCTATGTCATGGCAGTCTAAGTTGCAAAAGTATGTTGCACTTTCAACAACCGAAGCAGAGTACATTTCCACTACAAAAACTAGCAAGGAGATGATATGGCTCAAACGGTTCCTTCAAGAGCTTGGATTGCATCAAAAGGAGTATGTTGTCTATGGTGACAGTCAAAGTGAAATAAACTTGAGCAAGAATTCTATGTACCATGCAAGGACCAAACACATAGATGTGAGATATCATTGGATTCGTGAGCAGGTGGCGAACGAATCTTTACAGGTCAAAAAGATTCACACAAGCGAAAATCCTGCGGATATGCTGACCAAAGTGGTACGAAGAGACAAGTTTGAGCTATGCAAAGAACTTGTCTGCATACACTCAAACTAGAAACTGCGGTGTTATCCCCTTCAGGTGAATGAAACTGGAGGGGGAGATTTGTGGGGTCCAGCCTACGTTTTAAGGAAGAAATTTTCTTCCTTTCTTCACTTTTGTCAATGTTGACAGCAAAGCAGCCCACGTTCGTATTTTTTGTCAAAAATGGCAGATGAAAAGTCAGGAATGATAGGCTGTATTTTGCCTATAAAATGAGAGCTTCGGCTCTTATTTTTAACATATCAATCTTAGAGGAAAATATATCTGAGAGCTAGAAAGAAAGACTGAGGTTTCACAGACAGGGTATAAGAAAATAGTCTGTGTATAAAATAGAGAGTGTGAGCGATATTGTAGTGAGGTAAAATATCAAAAGAGGGTTATTTATTTTGAGTATTGTAGTGGTCGTTGTAGTATTTTTACTCGGACCTACAAAGTGTAAATTCCTTACTATAGTGATGCCAGTTGCTCCTCTCGGGGTTGTGGTTTTTTTCCTTATTCAAAAGAGTTTTCCACGTAAAAATCTTGGTGTCATTGTTACTCTTTTATTCTTGTTAATTACCGTATCTCATTGCTATATTATTTTTCCGATTTTATTACCGTGAATATTATTTTGGTAGGGGGTTTATTTCCAACAACTGGTATCAGAGCACAGGTTCTGCTCGTTCACTGAAATACTATTCACTGTCGGTATTACTATACTCAGTGAAAAATAAAAATGTCTGGAGTAAAGTACGAGGTAGCAAAATTCAACGGAGATAATGGTTTCTCAACATGGCAAAGAAGGATGAGGGATCTGCTCATCCAACAAGGATTACACAAGGTACTAGATGCTGATGCCAAAAAGCCTGATACCATGAAAGCTGAGGATTGAGCTAACTTAGATGAAAGAGCTGCTAGTGCAATCAGGTTGCACTTATCAGATGATATGGTAAATAACATCATTGATGAAGACACTGAACGTGGAATTTGGACAAGGTTGGAAAGCCTATACATGTCCAAAACGCTGACAAATAAATTGTACTTGAAGAAGCAGTTATACGCACTACACATGGGTGAAGGTATGAATTTTTTGTCATATTTAAATTTGTTTAACGGACTAATCACACAACTTGCCAACCTCAGAGTGAAAATTGAGGAAGAAGATAAAGCCATCTTGCTATTGAACTCCTTGCCATCTTCGTACGATAATTTGACAACAACCATCCTGCACGGTAAGACTACTATTGAGTTGAAATATGTCACATCGACTCTTTTACTCAATAAGAAGATGAGAAAGAAGACTGAAAATCAAGGACAAGCTCTCATCACAGAAGGTAGAGGCAGGAGTTATCAAAGGAGTTCGAGCAACTATGGTAGATCCGGAGCTCGTGGGAAGTAAAAGAACCGATCCAAATCAAAAGCCAGAAATTGCTACATTTGTGATCAACCAGGTCACTTTAAAAGAGATTGCCCAAATCCAAGGAAGGGCAAAGGTGAAACCCGTGGCCAGAAGAATGACGACAACACATCAGCCATGGTGCAAAACAATGATAATCGTCCTGGAACCCCACAGCACAATGGCGTAGCCGAGAGGATGAACCGCACAATTATGGAGAAGGTGAGAAGCATGCTCAGAATGGCTAAACTGCCTAAGTCATTCTGGGGTCAAGCAGTTCAGACAGCCTGTTACCTGATTAATAGGAGTCCATCAGTTCCTTTGGCGTTTGACATCCCAGAGAGAGTTTGGACCAACAAGGAGGTGTCCTACTCGCATCTGAAGGTGTTCGGTTGCAGAGCTTTTGCACATGTACCAAAAGAGCAGAGAACAAAATTGGATGATGAATCTGTTCCCTGCATATTTATTGGATATGGAGATGAAGAGTTTGGGTACAGATTGTGGGATCGTTTAAAGAAGAAGGTCATCAAAAGCAGAGATGTAGTCTTCCGAGAAAGTGAAGTTGGAACTGCTGCTGATATGTCAGAAAAGGCGAAGAATGGTATAATTCCTAATCTTGTTACTATTCCTTCTACTTCTAACAATCCCACAAGTGCAAAAAATACGACCGACGAGGTTGCCGAGCAGGGGGAGCAACCTGGTGAGGTTATTGATCAGGGGGAGCAACTTGATGAAGGTATCGAGGAAGTGGAGCACCCCACTCAGGAAGAAGAACAACCTCAACCTCTAAGAAGATCAGAGAGGCCAAGGGTAGAATCATGCAGGTACCCTTCCACAGAGTATGTCCTCATCAGTGATGAAGGGGAGCCAGAAAGTCTTAAGGAGGTGATGTCCCATCCAGAGAAGAACCAGTGGATGAAAGCCATGCAAGAAGAGATGGAATCTCTACAAAAAACTGGCACGTACAAGTTGGTTGAACTTCCTAAGGGTAAAAGACCACTCAAATGCAAATGGGTCTTTAAACTCAAGAAAGATGGAAATGGCAAGCTGGCCAGATACAAAGTTCTATTGGTCGTTAAAGGCTTCAAACAGAAGAAAGGTATTGATTTTGACGAAATTTTCTCACCCGTTGCCAAAATGACTTCTATTCGAACAATTATGAGCTTAGCAGCTAGCCTAGATCTTGAAGTGGAGCAGTTGGATGTGAAAACTGCATTTCTTCATGGAGATTTGGAAGAAGAGATTTATATGGAGCAGCCAGAAGGATTTGAAGCAGCCGGAAAGAAACACATGGTGTGCTAATTGAATAAGAGTCTTTATGGATTGAAGCAGGCACCAAGGCAGTGTTTCATGAAGTTTGACTTATTAATGAAAAGTCAAACATACCTAAAGACCTATTTTGATCCATGTGTATACTTCAAAAGATTTTCTGAGAATAATTTT
>MU758988.1:6909-93959 GCA_026770625.1 Nicotiana glauca | reverse complement strand
TCTTCTTTTCCTTTTAAGAACTAACTCCGGCATCCAGGAGGCCTTTTATGGCCTTTTCTTGAATTTTTGGTTGCCGGCAGACCTTGAGTTTCAGTTTGAACCTTTTGCAGTGATTTTTATGGCTTTAAAGTCTCAGAATAAGGCTAAGGGCATAAGGAGGAGGCTATGGTGAGATTTTGACATGATTTGGATGAAGGGTTGTTCGCCGGAACTAGGGTTCCGGCGATATTCAATTAAATATTCAACGAATTCCAGGCTTATTCGAAGTAAACGAACTAGAGGGGTGTAAAGAGGAGGTTGAGGTGGTTCTAGGGTGTTAAGGACGGGGTGATTGGCTTAGGTTGTGTCTCCAGCCGATAGGGTTCCGGCGGGGCTCTAGAGAGAATTAGGGCGGCTAGGGTTTTGAATCAGGGGAAGAAGAAGAATGAAAATGAAAGGGGTGTAATGTTTTAGCAATATTAAAAGACTGATAATGAGCTCGGGCCGTAGGATTAATCAAACCAATGGCTCAGATCACTCGCAACTTAAACGACACCGTTTGGGCTTTAATGAAATTGTGACCACGTCCGTTAGATTAAATGAATGAACGGCCTGGATTATTGTTACAAATACGGCGTCGTTTGGTTATATATGACCGTTAGATCAAGAATTTCAACGGTCCAGATCTCTTTGCACTGAAACGGGGTCGTTTTAAATTGACCTGGGCAGACCGGGTATAATCCCTTTGGGCCTGGGCGGGTGTTATCCAATTGGGCTATTAATTGTATGCGCGGAGATGCAGGAATTATGAATGAATCCTATAGGCATGATTTCTAGATGTATTTGCAGGAATTAAGAGTTACCCTATAAGCATGATTTCTAAATGTGTTTACAGGAATTAAGAGTTACCCTATAAACATGATTTCTAGGTGTGTTTGCAGAAATTGAAAGTTAACCTATAGGCATGATTTCTAGGTGTGAAATTGCAGAAATCATAACAAACTCCTATAGGTAGGATTTCTAGGAATGAAATTGCAGAAATCATAACAAACTCCTATAGGCAGGATTTCTACCCTTGATGCATAAAAATTAAATCCCATCTCCCTTTTTTACTAAGTTCCCCGGATTTATACAAGTTATCACAGCCCAAAAGAAATAAAATGTAATTAAAAATAAATCAAAAACCCCCAGCTACATCCGAGCAGCCTAATCCAGACTTGAGGCCTAATAATATGAGATAGAGCCACTTCTAAGATCCAGATTTTCAAGCCTTCTCTCATCTAGGGTATTTCAGAGATCTAAGGGATTTCAGGAACCCCAGGCAGTGCATACACCCAAGATATTAATCAGAAATTGAGTTGTGCAGTGTGGAAGGGCCAGCCCTTATGTGTCCAAGTTCAGAGGGAGCTCCAGGGTCCCAAGGCAAGGCTCACACAAGAGGGGCAGAACTTAAGTTCTAAGAATGAGGTGTAAGTGCAAAAGAAGGGATAAGGGCTACCCAGGCAGGCTGGTGGTCATGCCCAGCCACAAAATAGACTGGCACACCCCTGACCAAACCTATTGATCAATCATTTAGGGAGAAAAGACCTGCTGGAGGTCAAGCCATGGCCGGAACAATAATCAGAAATACTAGCAGGCCAAGGCTCTTACTCAGCACATGCAATGAGGGAATGGGGATGGGAAATTGACAAGCTTAGGGCCCCAAAAGGCCCAATTCATATCTATGGACAATGATTTCAGACATTGCCATGTTTCTGAACCATAACTTAAATCATATAAAGGGGATATGAGGGTTTGGGATTCATAAAGTATCAAATAAATAACCAACAACTAATAGGATGTACACATAAATTAAACATTGAATTACAAGGGAAAGGGACATGTTACAGAATGCTAAAATCACATGTTAACCAAAGAAAACATGATCAGAAGTAGACAGAAATGAAACATGTTGTTGATGAAGCTTGAAAATTAACTAGAACATACCAGTAGAGAAGCAAAAGTGCAGATTAAAGTAGAGCAAACAAAAGTCCACAGCAGCACAAGTAGCAGAAAAGAGAGAGAGAGTTTTTTTAAGTAAGAGTGATTTTTTGAACTCAAATTGTTTTCTGTGTTCGTGTGTTCAAAGGAAAGGGAGGAGAATATTTATAGCTTTTTGAAAACGAGTAGAGTAAGGTAATAAGTACAAATCCAACACAAATATGGGCATGATCACAAATCAGAATCAATTAGCATAAGACTCCCCTTTAATCAGGGGATTCTTATTCAAACGGATACTAACAGGATCCAAATGAGGAAAGGAGAATCAATCTTATAAGCAGAATGGTTGTTTCCATAAAAGAAACAGTAAATTCATACAATAGGCAATTAAGCCTAAGTACAGGATTTGAAGTATTTTTGGAAAGATTCAGTGAGTCCAATCAAAGGAAAGCGAATCAATTAACCCTTGACAGGAGAGTAAAAATCAAAATTTCACGAAAGGAAAAGTTTTGAAATCAATTACGAGTTTGAAAAAAAAAATCAATCACAGAAGGAACTCAGTATATAAATGAATGCACAAGTAATAGACACACGAAGCCAAGCTATGGAAAAGGAACATCATATAGTAGTAGCTCAAAAGAAAACACTCGAAGTATGATAGTTAGGTTTCAGTGTTTAACAATAGAGAAGAAGATCAGAAGCATGCAAAGAGTTGAATGAATGAAAACCATACGAGTTGCACAAACAATTTCACCCAAAGAAACTAGGGGTTTTGAAAATCAATCGAGTTTAGAGGAGATAAGCAGATAAACAAATAAACAGATTCAGAATCTCGGATAAGCCCCAAAAAATTAGGGCTTTCACTATGCTAACTCAGGTATAGAAGAAGGGTAAATCAAGCGAATATTAACAAATAGAAACTCGAACAAAATCCCCAAAATTAGGGTTTTCAACATGCTAACTCAGATAAAAATAAGGTAAATCAAACGAATATTACCAAACAGACTAAGAAACTTAAACAAAATCCCAAAAATTAGGGTTTTCAACATGCTAACTCAGATAGAAAACAACACAAACAAAACACAGTAAAACATGTTGAGAATCGGAGAAGAGATTTGAAATAACTTGACATGAAACCCTAGTTGAAGAATAAAGAGTTTCTGAAAGCAAAAATTAAAGAAACTTCTAGAAAAATGCATAGAAGGTTCGCACACACATAGATCCGGAGCAGATCTAAAAATAAATCGAAGGAACCTCAGAGATTAGGTTTCTTAGTGATGAGAAAGGCTTTGGAAACCATCGATCTGAGCAGGAAAGTCGAAGGTCGAACTCGAATAGCCATGATTGGCCGGACAAAGGTTGAAGACGACCGGAGAACAGTCATCGAGCCAAGGCTTGGTCGAAACCCTTCAAGACCTGGTCATAGGACCTTAGAAACGAGCACGCAGAAGCCATGAGAGGCTAGTATATGCCTCCGATGAGCCTAAGAAGCCATAGATTGGGGTTTCAGTAAGAAGCGGTAGCTAGGGTTTGAGGTGAGTTGAGAGAGAGTTGAGACAAGAGGGGATTTAGAGGTGGCGGTCGAGAGAAAATGAGATAGGTTTTAGGTCGTTTAGAATTAAAAAAGGAAATGGGAGGTCTGGGCCGTTGATCAAAATGATCAACGGCTCAGATTAGAAGAAAACGGGGGTTTGGTTTAAATGGGTACTGGGTCGGGTTAGGACGAAATTGAACTGGGGTGATTTGGGCTCAATTTTGGGGCTGAATTGGGTTGAATAGGGGTGCAAATTTGGCTATAATTGAAATGTAATTGGGGCTAGGTCGTAAATAGCCAATTTTCCTTTTAAATTAAAAATAGTAATACGATTTTATAAAGTAGATTAAGAGTACCGGGTAAATGAATATTATATAAATATAAATTAAAAAATGCTGGGACTAATTTTATAAACATAAAATGCCATAAATTACAAGATATGCTATAATTGCAACAATATGCTATTTAGCTTTAATACCAAATGAACTTGTAAAAAATATGCAAAAATTACCTTAATTATATTTTGATGTAAATGTGAGAATAGAATAAATTATTCACCAAGAATGATAATTTTGAGAATAATTATTGAATTTTGTGGTATTAAAATAGGCAATAAATTAGTTTAAAAATTATTTAAAAACGCCAAAACTCTTGGGTGTGCTTATATATGCACCAATATATTATTTTGGAAGTATTTTGGGTATGAAAATACTTAGGGAAAAATTGGGTATCAACAGCGATCGCATAGGACAACTTAATGTCTACGAAAATTAACTCTATGCGATCGCGGAAGAATCAATGCGATCACATAGAACAAACCGATGACTGCCAAAATTTACTCTATGCGATCGCGGAAGGATCAATGCGATCGCATAGTATAAATTATGACTCCCAAAATTAACTCTATGCGATCGCGGACATCCCTATGCGATTGCATAGAACAAATGAATGACTACCAAAATTAACTCTATGTGATCGCGGAAGGACCAATGCGATCGCATTGAACTAAAACCTGGACACCAGCAACCAGCAACCAGCAAAAATACCAGATTTTCTAAGTCCAAAACACTCCGACACCTATCCGAAACTCACCCGGGTCCTCGGGGCTCCAAACCAAATATGCATACTAACTCAAAAACATCATATGAATTTAACCGTGCGATCAAATATCCAAAATAACATCATATACAACTAATTAAGCCTTAAAATCCATGATTTCTTCAAAATTTCATAAAACATCAAATTTTTCATTTCAAGTCTGAAACACGTCAAACGACATCCGTTTTCAACCAAACTTTACAGAAAGCGCTTAAACCACATATAAGACCTGTACCGGGTACCAGAACCAAAATACGGGCCCGATACCATCACTTTTTAATCAGTTTTCATTTTTATTTTTCTTAAATATTTTCAGAAAATAATTTCATTCAAAAATTCATTTCTCGGGCCTGGGACCTCGGAATTCGATTCCAGGCATACGCCTAAGTCCCATATTTTTCTACGGACCTTCAGAGGCTGCAAATTTACGAGTCTTGATCCGTTTACCCAAAATATTGACTGAAGTTAAATTTATTTATTTTAATATCAAAACTTAGCAAATTTTCACAGAATTTCATATTTGAGCTTCCAGCTACGCGTACGAATTGCGCACGCAAATTGAAGTGACTATAAATGAGGTTTTCAAGGCCTCAAAATCTCGAAATGGATAAGAAAACAGTGATGACCTTTTGGGTCGTCACATGCTCCACCTCTAAAATAACTGTTCGTCCTCGAACGGACATAAGAAGGAAGTACCTAAGTTGGGGAATAGATGGGGATAACGGCTCTGCATATCAGACTCGGACTCCCAGGTCGAAGTCTCAATAGGCTGACCTCTCCACTGAACACGAACAGAGGGAAAAATTTTGGATCTCAACTGACGAACCTACAGATCTAAAATAGTCACCGGCTCCTCCTTGTAAGACAAGTCCTTGTCCAACTGGACAGTGCTGAAATCTAACACGTGGCTGGATCACCGCGATACCTCCGAAGCATGGATACATGAAAAACTGGATGCACGGCTAATAAGCTAGGCGGCAATGCAAGTCTATAAGCCACATCTCCCACTCGATCAAGAATCTCAAATGGACCAATGAACCTAGGGCTAAGCTTGCCCTTCTTCCCAAACCTCATCACGTCTTTCATAGGCGACACTCGGAGCAACACCCGCTCACTAACCATGAAAGCTACCTCCCGAACCTTACGATCTGCATAGCTCGTTTTTCTAGACTGAGCTGAACGAAGCCTTTCCTAAATAATCTTGACCTTATCCAAGGCCTCCCGAACCAAATCTGTACCCAACAAATGAACCTCTCCCAGTTCAAACCATCTAACCAGAGATCGACACCGCCTACCATATAAAGCCTTATAAGGAGTCATCTAGATACTCGACTGGTAGCTTTTGTTGTAGGAAAACTCCGCTAAAGGCAAGAACTGATCCCACGAACCTCTAAAGTTGATAACACAAGCCCGGAGCATATCCTCCAATATCTGAATAGTCCATTCTGACTGTCTGGGTGCCTAATTCCCGCTGAACTTCTTTCCAAAAATATGAGATAAACTGCGTACCTCGGTTCGAAATGATAGATACTGGTGCACCATGCAGGCGAACATTCGACCGGATATAAATATCAGCTAACCTCTCAGATGAATAAGTGACTGCCACAGGAATGAAATGCGCTGACTTGGTCAGCCTATCAACAATGACCCAAACTGCATCGAACTTTTTTCGAGTCAATGGAAGTATAGTAACGAAGTCTATAGTGTTCCGCTCCCAATCCCACTCGAGAAGCTCAACTCTCTGAAATAAACCACCAGGTCTCTGGTGATCGTATTTAACCTGTTGACAGTTCAAACACCATGCTACATATGCTATAATATCCTTTTTAATTATACGCCACTAATAATGCTGCCTCAAATCTTGATACATCTTCGCAGCGCCAGGATGAATAGAATACCGGGAATTGTGGGCCTCCTCTAGAATCGACTCTCGAAGCCCATCCACATTTGGTACACAAATTTCCCCTTGCAATCTAAAAACTCCATCAGCATCTAATGTCACCTGCTTAGCGCCTCCTCGCTACACTGTGTCTCTAAGGGCACACAAATGAGGATCGTCAAACTGCCAATCACGGATACGCTCCAATAATGAAGAATGAGCGACCGTGCAAGCTAGTACTCGATTGGGCTCAGAAATATCCAGCCTCACAAATCGATTGGCCAAAGCCTGAACATCCAAGACAAGCAGCCTCTGGCTGACCGGAATAAAGCAAGACTGCCCATACTGGCTGACTTTCTACTCAAGGCATTGGCTACCACATTGGCCTCCCTGGGGTGATATAAAATAGTGATGTAATAATCTTTCAACAACTCTCACCACCTTCTCTGCCTCAAATTCAACTCATTTTGCTTAAACAAGTACTGAAGACTCTTTTGATCAGTGAACACCTCACATGCCATGCCATATAAATAGTGCCTCCAGATCTTCAATGTGTGAACCATAAGTGCCAACTCCAAATCATGTACTGGATAGTTCTTCTCGTAAATCTTTGACTGCCTCAAATCATAGGCAATGACCTTGCCATCCTGTATCAACACTGCACTAAGTACAATATGGGAAAGCCCTAAATCTGTAGGCAAAACCAATACCGGTACAGTAGTCAAAGCTGTCTTGAGCCCCTGAAAGCTCGCCTCCCACTCGTCCAACCATCTGAATTGGGCACCCTTCTGGGTCAATCTGGTCATCAGGTCTGCGATAGATGAAAATCCCTCCATGAACCGTCGATAGTAACCTGCCAATCCCAAGAAACTCCGGATCTTTGTAGCTGATGTTGGTCTAGGCCAGTTCTTGACTGCCTCAATCTTCTTTGGATCAACCTGAATACCTTCTACCGTTACGACGTGACCCGGGAATGCAACTGAACTCAACCAGAATTCACACTTTGAAAATTTTGCATATAGCTGACTATCTTCCAGAGTCTGAAGAGCCACTCTGAGATAATGCTTATGCTCCTCCTGGCTACGGGAGTATATCAATATGTCATCAATGAAGACTATCACGAACAAGTCCAAATAAGGCCTGAACACTCGGTTCATCAAGTCCATAAAAGTTGCTAGGGCATTTGTTAACCCCAAAAGATATAACCAAGAAGTCATAATGTCCGTACCTAGTGCGGAAAGCTATTTTAGGAACATCGGATGCCCTAATTTTTAACTGATGGTAGCTAGATCTTAAGTCTATCTTTGAAAACACCTTGTCACCCTGAAGCTAGTCAAATAAATAACCAATCCTCGGCAGTGGATACTTATTCTTGATTGGAACCTTGTTCAATTGCCAGTAATCAATGCACATTATCAATATCCCAAAATTTGTTTTTTTTCTAATTCCCAAGTTCTTTAGAAATTTCGGCAGAGTCTCCCCTATAATTGGGCCTATCCACCTCCGCATTACAAGCAAGGCATTATCGCAATGATATCTTGACACAAAACGCTTCATAGGTATGACCATAACCACATCTCGTAGTCTAAAACTCAATAATTACGGTTTAAATACTTCTCATTACATAAATATATGAGGATCTCGTCCTTAGTGCTGAGTCACCAGTATTATGCACGGCGTGCCAACCGAAATATTTCATTTCTTCTTCTTTCAAATATTTTTTTTCGTTTAACAATATCATAACATATAATGATAGACTTAGCCATCTCCGTCGAATCTCTTAATAGGAGCATTCACATAAGTGGATCTAAGAATTACGAAGCTGGCTCATAAGTGGAGCACAATAGAAGGACATGCCACGATACTCAGAACCGAATCAAATTAAGAAAATTGTTACTTTATAGCTATTTGAAACCGTAATAGTAACGACGCCATCTAGTGTTGCGACCTCAGCCACACCATAGAAAATATATCAATGGTTGGGTCTCCACCTCTAGGAGTCTCACCTCCACCTCTAATATCCTGACCCCGACCTCTGGCTGGCCATGTAAGCTGAGCATTGACTACAATGGGGCACGTAGCCTGAGTGCCTTCATAAATTATACTTCTCTAAGTCTAGGACAATGTGCCTAGTACTACCACATTCATAACAATTCCTTTGAGGGCTCAGCTAACTTATTGAACCTGATGACATATTCGGACATTGTCATGGTGACCTAGCACAACTGCTCAGATCACACATACCACATATTCCAGAGAATCGGGGAGGTAAGCTCCTTCAAAACATTTCTTAAAATAGAGCTGAGCAGGTAATGTTGCATTGGCAGTCCGCCCTCTTCGTAGGCTTGCCACAAATATCGTCGGCCAATTTCCTCTTTTGCTATGCTGGCTTAACATTACTGAGCTACCCCATTTATTCATATACTCTTTATTATTCTTTGGGGGAGATTCTTACCCCTATTTACGCACAATGATCACAAAGGTAAAACTCCATACAGATAAATCTTGGCACAAACCACATAGTCGAGAAGGTCGTCTACCACTGTATTTCCTCCAAAGCACACCAAATCCGCAACCGTGAGTGCCACACTGAGTAGAACTTTTGTAAACTTAAAGTTGTTTCCCTAACTCCCTTAATACTGAAGTGTTGGATTATTTAGGAGGCAGACAAACCATAAGTTCCAACCTTACCCCCTGCAAAATACCAAGCCTTAAATATGTATAAATTTTTTGGGAACCTTTCCGTACCATATATATACATTCCAAGCCAAAACTGACATAGCACATGACTATACGATCCATTCACTGATGGTGGAATTCCCCATTTGGCGCTAAGTCAAAGGTCACAACATCCGATAATCCACAATATTTATCCTTTATAACTCAAATAAATCAGCTAGACGTCAAGGTCCGTTGAACCTCTACATGATTCATTAGGTGATCTCTTGATACGTCTGCATCTTTCGTTGGAACCACAACTGGTCTGGTAAATACATTATCTTTCCACTACCCCTACTTGTCATCCTAAACAAAGCAAAATCAACCCCTTCACTTTCAAATATTCTCACATTCTGCAATACCTCATAACAGCGGTCAAGAAAATTCCGTGGTTCCTCAAAAGATGCACCGCTAAAAGTGATAGCGAAGAGTTTGGTGAAACCTATCCGACCTTTGCAAAACTTCTGAAGACGTAGTTGATCTATCACCGTTCGGTGCCATTGTTCGGCTGAAGAAGCGGTACGTGACTTCGCCATTCGTGGAAAGACAAGAGTAGAAATTCAATTAGCTTTGAGAAACAGAACCGCACGACAAGAAAGAACAAATGTGAAACTTTTTCCTAACTCTGTAGCCTCTGGAGAATAAATATAGATATCTCCGTACCGATCCCTCAGACTCTGCTAAGCTTGTTCGTGAGTTGTGAGACCTATGTAACCTAGTGCTATGATACCAACTTGTCACGACCATGATTTTCCACCCTCGGGAGTCGTGATGGTGCCTACTAGAAGGAGCTAGGCAAGCCAACTCTTATCAACCTTTTTCGTTATCAATATTCTTCTTTTAAAAATTTAACAATAATAATATAAATACAGTGAAATAATTTAAATGAGCGGAAGACTTAAGTTAACAAAACTAATGAAATACTGAAATTCGATTAAAACCTCTACCTAAAACTGGTGTCACGTACTCACATACTGCTAAGAGTGCTAAATACAATGTCCAAAAGAAAATATAATTATTTGTCTCAAAATACATGAGATAATGGACTGAAATAAAGATAGAAGAGACGCCGGGCCTGCGAACGCCTGCAAGGCTACCTAGGTGTCTCGCTGGTCTGAGTGCTAACATCCGTGCTATTGCTGCTACTGTCCGAAACCTGTATCTGTGCAAAAGATCACAGAGTGTAGTATCAGCACAACCGATTCCATGTGCTGGTAAGTGACTAGCCTATCCCGGCGAAGTAGTGATGAGGCTAGGACCAGACACCCAATTAATCCTGTGCAGTTCATATATATATATATATATACACACATACACAACAAGGAAGTACAAGAAACAATCGGTCAATATGGGAAGGGAACATGCTTCAGGGGTATCAGATAAAAATAGGATATCAGGAATAACGGAGAAACAATCTACAATTTAACTTCTAACACAGAAATAAGAAATAAGGATAATTTTCATATTAAGCACATCTTGTTGCAGGCGTGCAACCTGATCCCATTCCTCATATCTCGTGGTAGGCGTGCCACCTGCTCTCATTTTATAATATCTCGTGGTAGGCGTACCACTCGCTCCCATTTTATTATATCATTTGTGGTAGGCATACCACTCGCTCCCATTTCAATATCATTTATGGTAGGCATACCACTCGCTCCCATTTCAATATTATTTGTGGTAGGCGTACCACTCGCTCCCATTTTAATATATCATTTGTGGTAGGCGTATCACCCGCTCCCATTTCATAATATCAAACAATGCACGACATCACCCTTCGTGCTTTTGCTCTCTTCCTCACCCAAGCAACAATCACAGTTAAGGGGCAAGGGAATAGACTAAAAAAAATATTAATAGAGGTCCAATAAGGACTCAATAATACATGATAAAATTTCCAACAAGGAATATGTCAGCAATTCCATAAATATTTTTGGTGATGGAATAATTCAATGATTCTTTCTCTTTCCTTCATTCTTACTCAATATTTCATTTATAATTTGAGCCAATGCTCCTCGAACATTAAATATCACAATTTCCTTCTCATACTCTTCACAATATATAGAAATCATCATTCAAACATGGAAGATATAGCAAAATCCAAATATTCGTAATGTAAAGACTCACGGTCATACTAGACATCAATGTATAGATACTCGTCACCATATGTATACATCATACTCGATAATTAGTAAGTAACAAATATGACTCAACTCCTATTCCCTCAAGCTAGGGTAGACCAAACACTTACCTTGAAGTTCTATGGCCAACTCAATCCTTAAGCACCGCTTTTCCTTTCGAATTTGGCTTCAATTCAATCGCATCTATACACATTTGATTTAATATCATCAATAACACTAAACTATCCAATCCAAATGCTTAAATATATTTTCCTAAACATTCTGCCAAAATTTATAAAAATCGATCCCCATCCCGCTTGGTCAAAATACCAGGTTCGGACCAAATTCCGATCACCCATTCACTTACGAGCCCGAATATATAATTTGCCTTCACGTTCGACCCCAAAACGAGGTCTAATTTGTGAAATATTTGAAAACCATAACTCTACCCAATTCTCTAATTTCTAACTATTTTCACATGTTTTAGGCCTAGGAATTCAAAAGATATTGATGGAAAATGAAGAAAACAATTAAGCAACACTTACCCAAAAAACTTTGGTGAAGAAAATCTTCAATGGACGCCTATGGACCTTGGAGAAAAGGGAGTTCGTAAAAAATTTGAGAACTCCCGAAATGGTTCTGTTTTGGGACTTTTAAAGAACTGGGCAAAAATTGCTTTATGCGATCGCGGAAACATCAGTGCGATCGAATAGAACAACTTAATGTCTACCAAAATTAACTCTATGCGATCGAAGAAAAATCAATACGATCGCATAGAACAAACTGATGACTAGCAAAATTTACTCTATGCGATCGCGGAAGGATCAATGCGATCACATAGAACAAATTGATGAATCCCAAAAACTCTATGCAATCATATAGAACAAACGAATGACTACCAAAATTAACTCTATGTGATTGCGGAAGCGTAGAACAAAAACCTGGACACCAACAACCAGCAAAACACCAGATTTTCTAAGTCCAAAACACTCCGACGCCTATCTGAAACTCACCCGAGCCCTCGAGGCTCCAAACACAATATGCATACTAACTCAAAAACATCATATGGATTTAACCATGTGATAAAATCGCCAAAATAACATCATATACAACGAATTAAGCCTTAAAATCCATGATTTCTTCCAAATTTCATAAAACATCAAATTTTCCATTTCAAGTCCGAAACACGTCAAACGACATCCGTTTTTAACCAAACATTGCAGAAAGCTCTTAAACCACATATAAGACCTATGCCGGGCACTGAAACCAAAATACGGGCCTGATACCATTACTTTTTAATCAATTTTCAATTTTATTTTTCTTAAATATTTTCAGAACTTAAAAATTCATTTCTCGGGCCTAGGACCTCAGAATTCGATTCCGGTCATGCGCCCAAGTCCCATATTTTTCTACGGACCTTCCGAGACTGTAAATTCATGGGTCCGGGCCCGTTTACCCAAAATATTAACCAAAGTTAAATTTATTCATTTTAATATCAAAACTTAGCAAATTTTCATAGAATTTCATATTTGAGCTTCCAGGTACGTGTATGGACTGTGCACATAAATCGATACGACTATAAATAAAGTTTTTAAGGCCTCGAAAGCTCGGAATAGATGAGAAAATAGTGATGACCCTTTAGGTCGTCACATGCATTTGATATTGTGGACGAAGAGGTATTCGTTTATATATTTATATTATATTTCTTGCTTATTTTATTATTTTCTTATTAACATCAAATTATGTTCAAATAAATTTACAGGGAACAAATATCCAAATGGTACTTTTCCATGAACATGTTAAAAAGTGGAAAAAATTATTGGAATAAAATAAAAGCTATTACATCATAAATGTCCGCGTGAAGGATCCTAACTCTAACTATTTATCTGTGAACAAAGAGTTGGAGATATATTTACCCTTATACTACAGTTAATGAATACGACAGCTATTTTTCCATATCAAAATTTCTCAATAATTGTAACGATCCGACCGGTCGTTTTGAGCCCTAGCGCATCGTTCAGTAGTCTGAGGCCATGAGCAGCTTCATTTCAGGTATTGTGACTTATTCGGATGGTCGAAATTTAAATTCAGGAAGATCAGAGTTAAATTTAAATGAAAATTCTCATTTCAGAAGCTTAAGGTTGAAAGAATGAACTAGGATTGGATTTTTGAGTAAACGACCTCGGAATCAGGATCTAAAGGTTCCAGCAGGTTTGTATGATGATATCGGACTTGGACATATGCCCGGTTTGGGTTTTGGATAACCCAGGAGCGTTTTGGTGCCTATTGTGGAAGTTAGCATTTTCGAAGAAATTTCTTAAGTGTGGCTTGAAGTGCATTTTAGTGTTATCGATTTCGTTTGGAATTTTGAGACTGGGAGTAGCTCCGTACGCTAATTCTGGAGTTGGGAGCGCTATCAGAAGTGAATTCGGAGGTCCGTGGGTTATTTTGAAGCCATTTGGCTAAAGATAGAAATTTGAAGGTTTTTGAGAAGTTTGACCGGAAGTGGACTTTTTGATATCGGGGTCAGAATCCGATTCCGAAAGTTGGAGTAGGTCCGTAATGTCGAATATGACTTGTGTGCAACATTTAAGGTCAGTCGGACGTGATTTTATAGGTTTAAACATCGAAAATAGAAATTGGAAAGTTCAACGTTCATAAAGCTTGAATCGAGGTGTAATTCATGGTTTTAGCATTGTTTGATGTGGGTTGAGGCCTCGAGAAAGTCCGTAATGTGCTTTGGGATTGGTTGGTATGATTGGTTGGGGTCCCGGGGGCCTCGGGTGAGTTCCGGATGGTTATCGGATCAAAATTTGATTTTTGAAAAGGCTGGGACTGCTGCTTCTGGTATTTCCGCTTCTGTGGATTTGGGACCACAGAAGCGAAGGAGAAGTCGCAGAAGCGGCTGGCGTGGAGAAGCCCAAGCATCGCAGAAGCGACCCAGGGACCGCAGAAGCGGTTTTGCTTAAGCGGCCGCCAGACCGTAGAAGTGGTCCGCTCCCTTTTAGCCCAAGCCGCAGAAGCGGCTAAAAGTTGCAGAAGTGACATCCGTAGAAGCGAACAAAATTCCACAGAAGCGAAAGCACCTGGGGCAGTGAGGATGTTTTAAGTTCGGGGTTGAGTTCATTTCAACCCCGTTTTTCTTCTATTGGAGTAGATGGGGAGCAGCTAGGGGATGCCATTTTTGTCACTCGTCATGAGTTTTGGTGCATTGTGCGTTGGTTCAAGCCTTCGGAAAGATATAGAACGCCGGTTATGTGCCTTCGAAGCAAGGTGAGTCTCCTTTCTAATCTTGTGAGGGGGAATTTACCCCATAGGTGAAGTAATTGATTATGTGCTCCTATTTTTGGGGGCTACGTACGCACGAGGTGACGAGAGTTCGTGCGTAGCTACTATTATACTATTGTCCGGGTAGTTAGGACCCAAAAGCGTGTTGTACGTGGATTAATTGTAAACCCATTGGTAGCTTGAATTGCTTAACTCACATCGAATTAGTAAGTAAATTTCTACAAGGATTAAACTTCATTTCTTAAATTGTTAAAGGAGAATTGGTTTTATTTGAATAAATATTCCCCGATAAGTTCTTATTTGAGTGATTGAGCATGGATTCTTATGTGTACCTGCGTTGCATGCATGATTCGCGAGCAGGGTATGTGTTTATTTATGGAATGGGCCGAACGCCTCGGTAGATTAAATAGATGCATCTATGGTACGGGCCGCTTGACCCTCGGCAGTGCACAATTTACATTTCTGTTGGAGCAGGCCATCGACCTCGGCATGATTTGCGCATGTTGGTGTTGTTGTCTTGAACTTATTAAAGTTGCTACTGTCTCACCCTAGCTCGAGATTAATTTATTGATAATAAAGAGGAATTTTGGAAGTTTCCTATGAAAGAATTATATGTTTACTTGGTTCCTCTATTTGGATTGAAAATCATGTTTATAAAATAAATTCACAGTTTAATATATATATCAAGGATGAACAATTATTAGACCATTAGAGAATTTCAAAGTTGGCCATCTCGTCTTTACTCCTTCGGGATTAGGCGAGATACTTATTGAGTACATGTTGATTACGTACTCATACTACACCTCTGTGCATTTTTGTTGCACAGGTATGTATACCTCTAGCAGCCTACTGGGCATGGTAGCATGGATGACTTTGGGACTAGGTGAGCTGCATTGTTCGAGACGACCCGCAGCTAGTGTAGTTCCTTCCAGTGCTTTCTTACTATTTATTCCCTGTCCATTCTATTTCAGACATATGATGTATTTTATTTTTCCATATCGATAGTTGCTCATGCACTTGTGACACCGGGTTTCTGTGATGGTTCAAAGTATTGTATTAACTGTTCAACATTTAAATTTGATTTGAAACTATATCCTTTAAAATTTCTTATAATGAAGGAAAAATCCTAGATTTCAAAAGTGTTAAATGAGATTTAATTAAGTATTTGAGTTGGCTGGCCTGACAGTGGTGTCCGGTGCCACCACGGCCCTTAGTGGATTTTGGATCGTGACAACATGGTATCAAAGCACTAGGTTCTCGTCGGTCTCACTAGTCATGAGCAAGCCTAGTAGAGTCCCGCGGATCGGTACGGAGACATCTGTACTTATCCTCGGGAGGCTACATGGTTGTTAGGAGTACTTCCCTTCTTGATTTCCTTTTTGTGTGGTTCGATTCCTTTGAGGCTTATGCCTTTAATTTCTTCCGATTCAATCTTACGCGAGTGCTTGTTATAAATTGAAAATTGAAGGATTGTAATGGCACTACAAATGTGGTGCGGGATGATTTTCCTGGTATAGTTGATTGGACTATGGTAGTCGCGTTATGGAGGGATATTCTATTATTTCATCTCAGTAATAGAACTTCTAAGAATCCTGAGGCTAGGCACAGGTTGCCATGATGCTTATGAGAAATTATTCCACAGTGTTGTTGTGATAGTGGGACGTTTGCCCATGTGTCGGGTAGTGAATGAATTGAAGGGAGGTTTACTCAGTGTGTAATCAAGGGATTCAGTATTTTATTCCCGGCAGGGGAAACTCAAACAAACTGAGGATGGTCAGAAGTGGACTGGTGGAAGTAATGAAACATGGTAATTGCAAGCGTGGTGGACTTCTCCTCTATATTGGGGTGTTGTTTTCCTAATTGGACGTTCTAAGTTTGTCGGTGTTATAATCTGCTACAATTCGCCTTTATGGCAGGATATTATGAAATAATATTGGAGGTACAACTGTCAGATATTGCATAATGCGGTGGTTAAAGATCGAATCAGAATTTCTAAATGTTGATGGCTCGATAAATATGACCTTTGGAAAGGTTTAAAGTTAGTAGCAATGGTGGGTTCAAGTTCCACGAAGATAGATTTTATTTGAGGCAACAATTGAGTAGCAAAGTATAAGGAAGGGCATGTGGGAAGTGCTAGGCGGTGTTTAAAATTTCTAGAAGGCTAAGTAGGAGAAGCAAGGTCGAGTGACCGATTAAGGAGATGAGTTCCGCCAAAGTGGGAGAGTGGCGAGGGTTACATATGGGCTTGGATGACTACACGCCTTAAAGAGAGTTTGGATTGAATTGGGGATTTTAATGATTGGTGATTGAAGCTTGTGGGTATGATGTGAAGTATGGGCTATTATGCGACAGAAGACTGATATGGCGGAAAGGAGCTGCTTGAAATGGAGGAAGGTGCAGCATAACCTTGAATTTGGAAGGATGTTGCCGCGCATTTAATTGGTGTCCGCGAGGGGTGAATGGACTTGTGCAGCTGGAAGGTGAGCTTGGACTCAGGATGGGCTATTAGTGTCATCGTGAATGTACTCCGTGCAGCTGTGTGGGAAGATGTCGGGAGGTGAATCCCCTAGGTGGGTTATTCCCCATGAGCAGACTAGCGGTCGCGTGATTGGCGAAGCTTTTGCAAAGAATTATATTGGTTGTTCAACAAAGATATCGGTCATGCGAATGTGGATGATGACTCAGAATATGAAAGATGGGGATTCACAGGGAGATTCCGAGGAATTTTGATAACTTATGGCGCAAGGTTATGTTAATAAAAGATTAAGAATCCTGGTGAACTCCAGAGTTTTATAATAATGGCTTCAAGCTAAGTGGGAGAGTTCCACCGCCTATATTTGGGATGTATGATTAACTACTTGCGTGATTTCTAGTTATTAGCATATTGATGGATTAATTCAGCTACGAGGAAAGACCATAAGTAGTAAATTGAGTGGAGGAATTATTAAGGATGTGCTATGGTTAGCCTTATGGGCTCATGTTCGGACTTGGAAAAAGGTTCAGGATTTATGCCTTGTATGGATACAGGTTTCAGAGAAAGTGATTTCGTCGGGTGCTTCGCCGAGAGAGTATTCGTGTGTTATAAGATTTACAGAGTGAATTATATTTGGGACCAAGTCAGAGCAGGTGGCTCTCAATAATTGTTCTAGTGATTTCAGAAGTTAAAGTGTGGTGCTCAACGATTTCAAGCCTATAAGTACAACTAAGAATCAAGCTTTGTAGCAGCTTATGAGAAGGTGCCCATAATGTTCTATGATGTTACCTTGTGGCGTAGCATTTGAGTGATACGGAATAGTTTGTGGGAATGGAAGCAGCCTAGCCTCGTGATTCAAGGTCACTCGGGGCGGGTGTAGATGGAGTATGTTATGTGTTGAATGGAGTTAGTCTTATTTTTAAGGCAAGCAAGAAGGAATTGGAAGAAGGTAAATTGATTAGCCATGGTTGAATTGGCATATTGGGGCCAGTGATCAGTTCGGTCCGCGAGATCAAGTTATGTGTATGATTTGTGGAGGTACGTGTAAGGCTTGTCGGCCGCCGTGATTGATGATTTATCAGGGGCATTCTTCTGTTATGCCATGTTAAGTGGAAAAGAATTCCGGAAGGGCTATGGTGGCTTAGACCACTACTTGCAGAATATTCTACGGTTATGGAAAATTACCTGTGTATTGCTATGATTCTCCTGAAGTGAGTTAAGTGCATGGTTCTTATATGATGAAATGTTAAAATATTAATGAATTCGGAGTTATGATGGAAAATCATGTCCTATCGCATATTGGCACGTTGGATGCGGTGAGAGGTATGGAAATGCGAAGTGAGGATCAAGGTTGCAGTTTGATGTTGACAAGGATGTCACAGGCTCGGATGAGCAAGGAAAGGGTTGAATGATTAGAGTAAATTGGTATTGTCCTCAGTATCACCTGAGATCGATGTGTTGTGGAAGAGATTTTGCATCCTGGTTAAGGATTCTGGATCGCTTTTCAGCGTTAGTGCGTCCGATGGCTTAGATGTGCGGACCTATTATTTATTTTGGAAGATTATGGGGGAGTGTCCCACTGGAAGATTGTATAAGTGGGACATGTAGTCACTTGATTGGCTAAAGACTTCAACCAAGTATGAGGATTGTGGTAATATCATTAATTTGAGAATATATGCCTGGAGGTCACCTTGTTTATTGGGTTATGAACCGAGGAGGTTTGCTCTAGTTATGATGGTTGTTCTCGTGTGTTATGATAAGAAGGAAATTAGTATGGACCTTTGAAAGGTTATTGGCTTAATTCGATGTGATCAGGATCGACTTGAGGTCGATGGATTGGTTTAAATGTGAATATGGGCTCTATGACAGGCCAATTGTGTTCATTTCAGTAATGCGCTCCTTATGGAGTAGTCAAGGTGTCATCTCTTTGTTAGATATTTCATGAAGTGATACATTGTGCCGTGTGAGTTATTAGACGGCTTGAGGAATTGTGTATGTGTTGAGGACCCACGTGGGAGTGTCGTATTATGAGCAAATGGCTCTTGAGATTCAGATCTGTACCACACCTCAGTTGTGCTTGAGTTTTGTAGCCTATAGAGCTATGTGCTTTCTCAGGGATGGTACTATGCACTTAACGTGCTTGCGATCGAAATTTGATATTTTTATTGTAATGAGCAGATTTAGCTCGAAGTGCAATCTCCTTATGTGAGATCTATGTATGGATCGAGTGGCACGCCGCCATGGGTATGTTATTTGGATCGGGTGATACGCCGCCATGGGTTTGTTATTTGGATCGGGTGGCACACCACCATGGGTATGTTATTTGGATCTGGTTGCGCGCTGCAACATTGTGATATCGAGTCTGGTCCTCTATATGTTTTTTTTGTGTGTTTCCCTTCCTATCTTCTAATGAAGGTCCGTACTAGTGCGGGGGTTAAGTAATTCCCTCCAGAGTTGATTTCCATTTGTGTTGTGTTCGGATTGGTGGCCTATTGGCATATTGTGGAGTCATATGAGACTTGTGATCACATTCAGAGCGGCTTAATGCCCGAGCAGTTCGTACTGGGTAAGATGAGATTGTGGGATTTAGGATCAGTGCAATCTGATTATATGAAGTATATTAAAGAGCGAAGATCATTATTTGGTTCAGAATGTAGTAATGTTTCTTGTCAAAAGTATAGACTCGATGATTGGTCGACTCGGCAGTTGATTATGAATTTTGGCATCTCATCCGTCATGGCGGTATTGTAATAGTTAGAGTAAGACCTATGTAGGTCATGAGGTGCAATGGGAGCTTCGGATTCATGGAATTTCGATTAATTCAAACAGAAATGTTATTGTGGTCCTATGAGTAAAGTGATGCAAAGTGTGAATTCAGCAGAGTTATGCAGTCATGTTTGAGTACAAGGTATAGTGATTGATAAAGTGATCGTATATTGGAAACAGGCCTGGCATAGAATTCCGGATGTTGGAATTGGGCTCTAAGGCTTATTTGCTTGAATAAAAGGGAATATCTTCAGAATTTATCGAGCCAATGTGCTCAGCTAAGTTGTGGTAGCACGGGGAGGTGCATGAGAAGTTAAACATCAATTTCAGACTACTTCAGTATAGTTCTCAGCACGTTCGAGGACAAACATATGATTAAGTGGGAGAGAATGTAACGACCTGACCAGTCATTTTGAGCCCTAGCGCATCTTTCAGCATTCTGAGGCCATGAGCAGCTTCATTTCAGGTATTGTGACTTGTTTGCACGGTCGGAATTTAAATTCAGGAAGATCGGAGTTAAATTTAAATGAAAATTCTCATTTCAGAAGCTTAAAGTTGAAAGAATGAACTAGGATTAGATTTTTGAGTAAATATCGGAATCGGGATCTGAAGGTTCCAGCAATTTCGTATGATGATATCAGACTTGGGCGTATGCCCGGTTCGGGTTTTGGATAACCCGGGAGCATTTTGGCGCCTATTGTGGAAGTTAGCATTTTGGAAGAAATTTCTTAAGTTTGGCTTGAAGTGCATTTCAGTGTTATCGATGTCCGTTTGGAATTTCGAGACTGGGAGTAGCTCCATACGGTGATTCTGGATTTGGGAGCGTGATCGGAAGTGAATTCGGAGGTCCGTGGGTTATTTTGAAGCCATTTGGCTAAAGATAGAAATTTGAAGGTTTTTGAGAAGTTTGACCGGAAGTGGACTTTTTGATATCGGGGTCGGAATCCGATTTCGAAAGTTGGAGTAGGTCCGTAATATTGAATATGACTTGTGTGCAAAATTTGAGGTCATTCGGACGTGTTTTGATAGGTTTAAACATCGGAAATAGAAATTGGAAAGTTCAAAGTTCATAAAGCTTGAATCGGGGTGTAATTCATGATTTTAGCGTTATTTGATGTGGGTTGAGGCCTCGAGCAAGTCCGTAATGTGTTTTGGGATTGGTTGGTATAATTGGTTGGGGTCCCGGGGGCCTTGGGTGAGTTCCAGATGGTTATCAGATCAAAATTTGATTTTTGAGAAGGCTGGGGGCTACTGCTTCTGGTATTTCCACTTCTGTGGATTTGGGACCACAGAAGCGGCCCCGCAGAAGTGAAGGAGAAGCCGCAGAAGCGGCTGGCGTGGAGCAGCCCAGGCATCGCAGAAGCAGCCCAGGGACCGCAGAAGCGGTCCGCTCCCCTTTAGCCCAAGCCGTGGAAGCGGCTAAAAGTCGCAGAAGCGACATCCGCAGAAGCGGAAGTAGCTGGGGCAGTGAGGATGTTTTAAGTTCGGGGTTGAGTTCATTTCAACCCCATTTTTCTTCCATTAGAGTCGATTGGGAGCAGCTTGGGGATGCCATTTTCGTCATTCGTCATGAGTTTTGGTGCATTGTGCCTTGGTTTAAGCCTTCGGAAAGATGTAGAATGCCGGTTATGTGCCTTCAGAGCGAGGTGAGTCTCCTTTCTAATCTTGTGAGGGAGAATTTACCCCATAGGTGAAGTGATTGATTATGTGCTCCTATTTGTGGGTCTACGTACGCACGAGGTGACGAGAGTCCGTGCGTAGCTACTATTATGCTATTGTCCGGGTAGTTAAGACCCAAAAGCATGTTGTACGTGGATTAATTGTAAAGTCATTGGTAGCTTGAATTGCTTAACTCACATCGAATTAGTAAGTAAATTTCTACAAGGATTAAACTTCATTTCTTAAATTGTTAAAGGAAAATTGGTTTTATTTGAATAAATATTCCCCGATAAGTTCTTATTTAACTGAATGAGCATGGATTCTTATGTGTACCTACGTCGCATGCATGATTCGCGAGCAGATTATGTGTTTATTTATGGAATGGGCCGAACGCCTCGGTAGATTAAATAGATGCATCTATGGTACGGGCCGCTTGACCCTCGGCAGTGCACAATTTACATTTTTGTTGGAGCAGGCCGTCGACCTCGGCATGATTTGCGCATGTTGGTGTTGTTGTCTTGAACTTATTAAAGTTGCTACTGTCTCACCCTGGCTCGAGATTAATTTATTGATAATAAAGAGGAATTTTGGAAGTTTTCTATGAAAGAATTATATGTTTACTTGTTTCCTCTATTTGGATTGAAAATCATGTTTATAAAATAAATTCACAGTTTAATATATATATATCAAGGATGAATAATTATTGGACCATTAGAGAATGTCAAAGTTGGTCATCTCGTCTCTACTCCTTCGGGATTAGGCGGTATACTCACTGAGTACACGTTGATTACGTACTCATACCTGTGCATTTTTATTGCACAGGTATGTATACCTCTAGCAGCCTACTGGGCATGGTAGCATGGATGACTCTAGGACTAGGTGAGCTGCATTGTTCGAGACGACCCGCAGCTAGTGTAGTTCCTTCCAGTGCTTTCTTACTATTTATTCTCTATCCATTGTATTCCGTACATATGATGTATTTTATTTTTTCATATCGATAGTTTCTCATGCACTTGTAACACTGGGTTTCTGGGATGGTTCAAAGTATTGTATTAACTGTTCAACATTTAAATTTGATTTGAAACTATATCCTTTAAAATTTCTTATTAATGAAGGAAAAATCCTGGATTTCAAAAGTGTTGAATAAGATTTAATTAAGTATTTGAGTTGGCTAACATGACGGCGGTGTCCGGCGCCACCACGATCCTTAGTGGATTTTGGGTCGTGACAATAATATTCTCTCTTTGGAGATGCCACCACAAAATCCACCGACAGCTTATTATTTGATACGTACCTTTCCTTTTCACCAACTTAGAAACTTACATGTTATTTTTTTTCCATTAATGTACTTAATAATTACTTTATAACTTACATGTAGTTTTATATTTAAATTTGCATTCTAACCAATGTAAAGACACATGTAGTGACCAAAAAAATAAGAGAAGGAAAATAATAGTTACGGATGATAGGTAACGTATAATTACTTAAGCTATTTAATATTTACCTTAGGTAACTAACAGTAGATAAAATATTAGTTTAATGCAACATAACTATTACATATTCTAATTGTGAAAAAGGATTGATCGTAAAATTGACTTTGTGGGGTGACCTAGCTGAAAAATATGATGAAATACTACGAGAATTGATAAATGAGCATCCTGTCGTAATATTTTGTGATGTGAAAAAGTCAACTTTTCAAAGTACGTATATCAAAAATATTTTATATAGATAATTATTTTTTTCTAATTAAATTTGCACTAAGATTTATTTTATGTTTTCTAAACAGGGGAGTTTGTAATATCCACTACTCTTATTAGTAGTGTGTTGATCAATCCGACATTTAAAAAAGCAACAGAGCTGCAAAATTGGTGTTATTTTTTTTCCTCATAAAATATTACTACTTATAGTATAGTTCTGACTCATCTAATAATCCTTTAAATTTTATGCCAAAACACAGGCAAGATAGTATGAAAGCTGAAAATAAATAATGCCAAGTAAGCTGATTAGAGAAGCCATAGAAGTAAAGATTGATGATGTCATAAATTACTCTACAACTATGAAGGTAATTATTTTCAAAATGGTTATACTTCCTTTTTTACTGTGCAAACCTTATAACTGATATTTGTTTATATGCAAGATTTATATTGTAGATTCAATGCACAAATAACAAGCTTTATAAATAAAGATGATCCGTAGTATTATTCTTGCAAAAAATGCTACAAGAAGGTGAACGTTGAGAATGAAATTGCTAATTGTAGCTTTTGTATGATAAACGACGTTGATTATAAGGCGAGGTAAACATATAACAAAATCACTTGTATTTTATTTCTTTCTAGTAAATGAGTTTTCTAATTTATCTATATAACACTTTGTAGATACTGCTTAAAACTTGACGTTTCCGATGGAAAATGACATATGAATTGTCACGCTCTTTAATGCTACAAAATACTTGCTACGTTGTGATGTTAAAGAGTATATCCAATCAATTTCTCCAAAGATTATCATTTTTTAGCTTTATTGTTAGTACATCAAATATATAATTTGATGACTATTGGATATTGTTGTGCTTCATTTTCGTGAAGTGATATTCTAGCTAATTTATTTCTTTTGATATTGCAGAAAGAAGAATCGAAGTTTTATCAGAAGGTGGTCTTGAGTCAAGATAAAGAATTTACTTTTTTGATAAAAATTGATAACAGAATCCAAGGCAATGGCGTTAGGAGGGGCATATTATTGAAGTGATGCGTGAAATTGGAGCTATTTCTGCCGTCGAAATTGATGAAAAAGTGATAGAAACGAAGAACAAAAGCAAGATGGAGAGAAGGGATGACGAAGACAAGGAAGACCTTCCTTATTCAATGATAATTAAAGAATCAAAATAGAAAAGTATTAGGAATTTATTGACATTATGTCATTCCAATAGATTTTCGATTGTCTCCCATAAGTCAGCATCTATAATTTTTTGTAAATGTTATAAATTAGAATTCTATTTATGGTGAATGTCTATATTTAGAGAGACTTTAGGGTTTATTATATGGTGGCTAAGTTGTCACGACCCTAATTCACCAATCATGAATATGTCGTGATGGCACCTAGTCCCCACTACCAGGTAAGCCAAGTATTGCAGAAAAGATATAATATTTAAAAAAATAACCAATTAAAACTGAACATATGAAAAATAACAACTGAGTATAAGGCCGTCCGGCCTGTACAACTCTAAGAATATGCAGAAGTCTACAACCAAATCCCAAAACTCGGAAACTCACGGGAAAACCCAGGCTAATAGAATTCCAATAAGTATTCTAATCTCCAGAATAACTACATCAAAAGTATGATAGGATAACAGCTCTACAACTAGAATAAGGAAGAAGACTCTTCGGTCTGCGGACGCTGCAGATATACCTCGAAGTCTCCGTATGTCTCCTCGCCTCAAGGATAGTGCGCCTGAGTAGAGGTACCTGTATGATCTGCACATGAAAAACATGCGCAGGAAGGGCATGAGTACACCACAGCGGTACTCAGTAAGTGCCAAGCCTAACCTCGGTTGGGTAGTGACGAGGAAAGGTCAGGGCCCTACTGAGGCAAAAATATAACAGTAGCAATAATTAACAATGTGGAAATCTGACAAAATAATAAACGCAGCAGTGTAGTAAGGCAAATCAACGAAACAATGATAACTACCAGGATAAAGCAGAAACACAGGGTAACCACAACTCAATCTCAAGTACCAATGAGGGTCTCCCAGGATACCGTCCTGTAGCCCTCTCCTCAACTGTCCAATGGATCACCCGGGATACCGTCCCGTAGTCTAACTCTCGTACCAGTATCAAAGAATCTCCCGGGATACCGTCCCGTAGTCCAATCATTATGTGCAGGGGATCTCCCGGGATACCGTCCCGTAGTCCCAAAATTTAAGTACAGGGGGATCTCCCGGGATACCGTCCCGTAGTCCCAAAATAAAAGTGCAGGGGGATCTCCCGGGATAGCATCCCGTAGTCCCAAAGTAAAAGTGCAGGGGGATCTCCCGGGATACCGTCCCGTAGTCCCAAAATAAAAGTACAGGGGGATCTCCCGGGATACCGTCCCGTAGTCCCAAAATAAAAGTGCAGGGGGATCTCCCGGGATACCGTCCCGTAGTCCCAACGTAAATGCGCAACCAAAATCAGAGAAATATTCAAAAATTGAAGTACAACAATACAAGGCAATAAATAATTCTGGTCTAACATGCTCCACGTAATTACAATTAAGGCAATTTAAGCAAATAGGCAATTTGAACCAATTAAACATGCTTTTCTATACTAGCACAAGCTATAATAGCAAGTAGGATAAAGCAAATACGAAAGAAATTCAGTTCAAGTATTTTAAGTAAAAATTTGGGTTTTCAACAATTAGCTCAAGTACGTGCTCGTCACCTCGCGTACAAGGCACTCGAATATCAAGAACAAATCCTAAGGGGAAAGGTCCCCTACACAAAGTTAGACAAGCCACTTACCTCGAACCGGCTCTAAAATCAATCCAACACCACGTTCTTGCCACGAGTATCCGACTCTAAATGGCTCAAATCTATTCAATTGAATCACACATCATATAATATTGCAAACAACCGATTCCACTATAAAAATTTAAGCTAGGGCGCAAAAATAGGTAAAATGACCAAAATACCCCTCGGGCTTCACATCTCGGAACCGGGTAAAATTTACATTTCCAGAGACCTCGCACTCTCACGAGTCTAACCATACCGAAATTACAAAATTCCCATATCATTTCGACCTTCATATCAGTGATTCTATCCAAGAGGTTTTCTACCCCCTTTCAACAAAATTCTCAGATTAAACACCAAAACTTGTATTAGATTCGAGTTATACAAACAAAATGGAGTTAATAACACTTACCCCGCTGTTCTCCAAGAAAATCTGTCCAAAGATCGCCCAAACCGAGCTCCAAATCGTTAAAAATGGGAAATGGGAACGAAGTCCCATTTCCAAAACTTAAACATTCTATCCAGACCATTTTCCGCTTCTGCGGTCCTGCTTTTGCGAAAAAATTGACCGCTTCTGCGGTCTCCTTCAAAGCCCGACCAACCGCTTATGCGGTCTTCCCATCGCAGAAGCGAGTCCGCTTCAACGGAAAAATCTCCGCTTCTGCGGTTCCTAGTCAAACGACCACTTCCGCTTATGCGGCTGCCTGGATGCTTAAGCGGCTCCGCTTCTGCGGCTCCAAAACCGCAGAAGCGAAAATACCAGAAGCAGCAGGCCCAAAATCTTCATAATTCCAAAAATTCTCCGTTTAGCCATCCGAGTTATTCCCGAGACCTCCGGGACCTCAACCAAAAATACCAATACCACCTAATACCTCATTCAAACTTGTACCAATCCTTAACACACCTAAAACAACACCGTAAATCAAATTAAATCAAAGATTCAAGCCTAAGAACTTCAAATTCCAACAAAATGCGCTTTCAATCAAAAATCTAACCGAACCACGCCGAATGACCTGAAATTTTTGCACGCACGTCCCAAATGACATGACGGAGCTACAGTAACTTCCGGAATTCAAATCCAACCCCCGGATCGAAAATTCACTATCGAACCGGAAACTTCAAAAATTCAAGCTTCGGCATTTCAAGCCTAAATGAGCTACGAACCTCCAAAATACATTCTGAACACGCTCCCAAGCCCGAAATCACCTAACGGAGCTAACGGAACCATCAGATTTCCATTCCGAGGTCGTCTTCATACTGTTCCAAATACGTACTATTTTTCAACTCTTAAGCTCTCATTTAGGGACTAAGTGTCCCAAAACACTCCGAATCTTAACATCGAACGTCCCAGCAAACCAAAATAGCATAAATGAACTTAGGGGAAACAATTATGGGGGATCGGGGCGTAAATTCCAAAAATGACCGGCCGGGTCGTTACATGCTCCTACACTTAAACATTCGTTCGTCCTCGAACGAGCATAGAGAACATACCTGAAGTAGCAAAAAGATGAGGGTACTGGCTGCGCATATCCTGCTCGGTCTCCCAAGTCGCCTCCTCTGCCGGCTAACCCCGCCACTGAACCTTCACTGAAGCAATTTTCTTTGACCTCAACTTCCTGATCTGCCTATCCAAAATGGCAACTGGCTCCTCAACATAGGATAGATCCTTGTCAAACTGGACTGAACTGAAATCCAACACGTGCGACGGATCACCGTGACACCTCCGGAGCATCGAAACATGAAATACCGGATGAACTCCAGCTAGGCTAGGAGGCAAGGCAAGCTCATAAGAAACCTCCCCAACTCGCCTCAAGATCTCAAAAGGCCCAATAAACCTCGGACGCAGCTTCCCTTTCTTTCCAAACCTCATGATGCCCTTCATGGGCGAGACCCGAAGCAGAACCTGCTCACCTACCATATATGCAACATCATGAACCTTCTTGTTCGCGTAACACTTCTGTCTGGACTGGGCTGCACGCAGTCTATCCTGAATCACCTTAATCTTCTCCATTGCATCCTGAACCATCTCTGTGCCCAATAGCCTGGCCTCACCCGGCTCAAACCAACCTACCGGAGATCTACACCTCCTACCATATAAGGCCTCATACGGCGCCATCTGAATGCTAGACTGATAAATGTTGTTATAAGCAAAATCCGCCAGTGGCAGGTAATGATCCCATGACCCTCCAAACTCAATCACGCAGGCACGGAGCATATCCTCCAGAATGTGAATAGTGCGATCGGACTGTCCGTCCGTCTGGGGGTGAAATGCCGTGCTCAACTCTACCCGAGTGCCTAACTCCTACTGCACGGCTCTCCTGAACTGCGATGTAAATTGAGTACCTCTGTCTGAGATGATAGAAACTGGAATACCATGCAAACGGACGATCTCCCTTATATAAATCTCCACCAACCGCTCCTGTCAGCCGGTCCACAATGACCCAAATAGAATCAAACTTCCTCACGGTCCGTGGGAGTCCAGATACGAAGTTTATGGTGATACGCTCCCACTTCCAATCTGGGATCTCAATCTGCTGACGCAACCTACCCGGACGCTGGTGCTCATACTTCACCTGCTGGTAGTTGAGGCATCTTGACACATAGTCAACTATGTCCTTCTTCATCCGCCTCCACCAGTAATGCTGCCTCAAGTCCTGATACATCTTCGGGGCACCGGGATGGATGGAATACCATGAGTTATGGGCCTCTGCTAGAATAAACTCTCGAAGATCATCGACATTGGGCACACAAACCCGGCCCTGCATCCTCAACACCCCATCATCCTCGATGGTCACATCCCTGCCATCACCACGCCGAACTCTGTCCTGAAGAACAAGCAAGTGAGGGTCATCATATTGCCGCTCCCTGATACGATCAAATAGGGAAGACCGAGAAACCACACAGGCTAGAACCCGACTGGACTCCGAAAGGTCCAATATCATGAACTGGCTGGCTAAGGCCTGAACATCCATCGCCATAGGTCTCTCTGAGGCTGGTAGATATGCTGAACTACCCAAACTCTCTGCCCGGTGACTCAAGGCATTGACAACCACATTGGCCTTGCCCGGGTGATAAAGAATAGTAATATCATAATCCTTTAACAACTCTAACCACCTCCTCTGATGCATATTCAGGTTCTTCTACTTAAGCAAGTGCGGCAGACTCCGATGATCAGTATAGATCTCAGAACACACCCTATACAAATAATGACACCAAATCTTCAAGGCATGAACAATAGCAGCTAAATTAAGATCATGGGCAGGGTAGTTCTTCTTATGTACCTTCAACTGTCTGGACACGTAGGCAATCACCCTACCGTCCTGCATCAACACCGCTCCATGTCCAACCCGTGAGGCATCACAATAAACTGTATAGGACTCCGAACCGGTAGGCAGCATCAAGATTGGGGCTGAAGTCAAAGTTGTCTTGAGCTTTTGGAAGCTCGCCTCACACTCCTCTATCCACTGAAATGGGGCACCCTTCTAAGTCAATCTAGTCATAGGGGCCGTAATCGATGAAAACCCCTCCATAAAGCGACGGTAATAACCCGTCAAGCTGAGGAAACTGCGAATCTCCGTAGCTGAGGAGGGCCTGGGCCAACTCTGCATGGCCTCCACCTTCCTTGGATCCACTCCAATTCCCTCACTCGATACCACGTGGCCTAGGAATGCCACCGAACTCAGCCAAAACTCATATTTTGAGAACTTTGCATATAATTTCTTCTCTCTCAGAGTCTGAAGCACTATCTTCAGGTGCTGCTCATGATCTTCCCGACTCCGGGAATATACCAAAATATCATCAGTAAAAACAATCATGAATGAGTCAAGATATGGCCTGAATACACTGTGCATCAAATGCATAAAAGCTGTCGGGGCATTAGTCAGCCCAAAAGACATAACAAGGAACTCATAATGACCATACCGAGTCCTGAAAGCAATCTTCGGGATATCAGGCTCCCGAATCTTCAACTGATGATAACCCGAGCGCAAATAAATCTTGGAAAACACCTGTGCACCCTGAAGCTGGTCAAACATATCATCAATACGAGGTAAAGGATATCAGTTCTTCACTGTAACTTTGTTCAACTGGCGATAATCAGTGCACATACGCATAGAACCATCCTTCTTCTTCACAAAGAAGACAGGAGCACCCCACGGTGAAACACTGGGCCGAATGAAACCCTTACCCAACATTTCCTGCAATTGCTCCTTCAAATCCTTCAACATGTGATACAGAGGAATAGAAATGGGCTGAGTGCCCGACAACAGATCAATGCCAAAATCGATATCTCTATCGGGCGGCATGCCCGGAAGATCAGCTGGAAATACATCGGGGAAATCCCGTACCACTAGGACTGAATCAACAGAAGGGGTGTCAACACTGACATCTCTCACATAATCTTAATACGCGGCACACCCCTTCTCAACTATACGTTGAGCTTTAAGGAAGGAGATAACTCTACTGGGAGTATGATATAAAGTACCACTCCACTAAATACGTGGAACACCTGGCATAGCCAGCGTCTCCTGGAGCACTGGAGTAGTAGTAGCTGTGAAAGAATATGAACTTGCTAGTGGTAGTGAATATGCCACACTCACCTCTAGAAGGAGGCTTGAGATAATATAAGAAAATAATGTCATTATTATGGAATAAATGGTCATTGGTCATGTACTTATTGTACGCCAAAATATTGTGGCATTGTGATTATTAAAAGACAAAGTAATGCAAGAAACATATCTTGCATATAATTTTGACCATGACCATAATGATATAACTTTCTCCTTAAAAAAGATATTCACCATATGGATGTTGATGAATATGTGGTACTACAAAATTAATTGAGAACTCTGCAAGAGCCAATTATACTATTTTGGAGAAACACAATTGATTACCAATAAGGTATTGTGTTGTAGTAAGTCTCAAAGAAACTTATTCACTTTCCAAAGTATGCGCGAAAATTGTTAATTATATTGAGACTATAAATAAAGGAAAGATTTAATATCTTCTATTACTACAACTTGTAGCGGGATAATATGTATGTAAAAAGCTACCCGCTTTATCCTTTAGTTTGTACTACACAAATAAAATAATACCATACTAAAGTGGATGTTTATTGATATAAAAACCCATATCATAATAAACTTGAAGTTTATTGATAATTGCACACATCATGGTGTAAATCTGAAGTTTATCAATATTGATAATTTATTCAGTTGGCATAATTGGTTTAACCATATCAATTTAAGTATGATGTGCAAAAATAATAGAGAATTCATAGATGAATGCTGGATATCAAAGGTGAATTCTCTTATATTGCTTGTTCTAGTGATGGCATAATTGGTTTAACCACATCAATTTAGAACTAGAAAGTTCTTTACGAATTCTCTTATATTGCTTGTTCTCATTAATTAATAGATCAACTAAAATTGGGATTGAATCCCATGAATGCTGGAAATATCAAAGGTGAATATAGGCTCATTCACCTGCCATGTATACCACATAAGATGCTTCTATGAGATGGTTACATGTTCGATTATTAATAACCCGCAACATGGTATTTTGCAAGGTAACTTGCTCAATAATTTAATTTCGAGCATAATTTCCAGATTTTCTATTCAAGAAGTTCATCTTGATAAGTTGGTTTACATCACAATTGGTTTAGCAAAATGATTTATTGAGTGCCTCCACTTAATAGCTAAACTATTGCTTATGAGAACAAAGTTATATATATATCAGTTTGATATACGTTATATATGAAAGTATATTATTTTCTCCCCTCATAAGTGTTTCAGGGTCAGGAACCAAATAATTCCATCTTATTATTATTATTATTGTTATTATTATTATTATTATTGATGTGCGGTGCATATTTTGATTAACACCATAACGCACAAAGATGGGTTCTCAATATTGAGGAAACGAGTTAGTTTTTCTAACATGAGGGGGAGATATGATAAACAATTATGAAAAAGTTACATGGAATGAATTATCATTTAGACATCTAGATCCTCGAATAAAATAATATGGATTTGAAGTTCATAAAAAGGATAATTCATGTGAAATTTATTGTAAAGCAGGCCAGATGCATTTGCTGACCCAAAGAAAGTAACTATATTCTCACTGCAAATGCTCCTATTATAATAAGTCCTAGAAGGACAAAGTCTATGGTACTCTTAAAGCGTATAGACATATCGGTTTCAAATAACTTCTTGATAAAGAAAATGAGCAAATGATCTAAATGATCATAATAAAAGAGGCAAGTGATCTAGAAGGTCACATGACATAATACTTCATACAATTTCAGGAGAGGTTTAGGTACCTAAAATGAATGACGAGATCTCTATGTTATGTCTTTATTAAAAATGTTGAAACCGATATAAAATGTCGTCGACGACATCTATGATAGCACTAAGTATAGATGAGGATCTTAAATCTAGAGAAACAATTCAAGTAGAATTGGTTTCATATGAAAGACATGTTGTTTTGGACCTGCAGTTCAAACACTTGAAAGTATAAAGTCAATAGTGTGTGCAATCACTTTTATTTATCTTATATGTCTAGCATGACATGAAAAGTTGATATGCATCTAAAGTCTATTTAAATGGCTTATTTGACTATACTTATATGACAATTCCCAAATGATTTAAATTGCTTGAAGCATATACAATCTTGATCTTGAAGTACCACATCCTCAATGCAATTTATGCACAAATGTATCTTGCTATAACTATAAGTATGATAATGTGATAGCGAGGATACCTACATAGAGATACTGAAGAGCCATTCTACGATATTTATGAAGACATTATATCTCTATCAAGAATGATGATTTCAAGGTGCAATATATTCATTCAAGTTAATATGGCTGATTTCTTTATCAAATCTCTACCAACGATCTCTTGAAGATGTTGAAGATGGCGCACAATATTGGAATGTGAAGACTGAATGATGTGAATTTATGCTCTCATTAGGGGGAGTTAATGCGCGTTGCACTCTTTTTCCCGTACAAGGTTTTGTCCCACTGGATTTTCCTTGCAAGGTTTTTAATGAGGCAACCAAAAGGCGCATTTCTAAACACGTGTACTCTTTTTTCTTTATAGAATTTTTTTTCCACTGGGTTTTATTTTAGTTAAGGTTTTAACGAGGCACATTATTTGTTGAATAGACATTCAAGGGGGAGTGTTATAAATAGAATTCTATTTATGGTGAATGTCTATATTTAGAGAGATTCTAGGGTTTATTACTTGGTGGCTAAGTCACCCTCTCCCTATAAATAGAGGTATCTATTTTATTGTAATTCATCTCAAAATCAATAAGAATTATCTCCCTCTACTTTTCTCTGCAATACTATTCTCCTTCTTTTATTGTTTCATAACATCAAACTAGATTTAAGTTTAATTTTCAAAAATAGGCGATTTGTGCTGACATAGCAGTTATAATTACTCCTTTATGTTTTAGTTAGCATCTGTTTCTTTGGAGATTTACTCCAACTCCCTTTTTTCAATAAAATAAAGATATTAACAACTTTCTTTTATGACACAAGTGTGACGACCCGACCCGTCGTCTCATTTGTTACTGCTCTATTTTCCCCATTTTATGCTTCTTCATGTTTCCTTATCAGTATTTGGTGTGTTAGAGTCAAACTGGATTGGGTTTGGTAGGAAATGAGACGCTTAGTCTCTTTAAGGAAGACTTGGTTTGGAAACGTCAACCAGATGTTGACTTATGAGTTAGAGGGCTCGGATAGGATTTTCGATGATTTGGTTAGCTTCAAGAAGTAATTTGTGACTTGGAAGTGCGATCATAATTGATTTTGGAGGTCCGGCGTGGAATTAGGCTTGAATTGGCGAAGTTAGTATTTTAGCGAATTCCGGTTGGTAGGTGAGACTTTGATCCAGAGGTCGGAATGGAATTCCGAAAGTTGCAGTAGCTTCGTTAGGTGATTTTGGATATGTGTGTAAAATTTCAGCTCCTTTGGACATCGTTTGGTTGGATTTTTGATTGAATATGAGTTTCGGAAGAATTTGAAGAACTTAGGCTTGATAGTGGTGAAAAATGAGGATTTTTGTGTTGTTGGATGTGTTTTTAAGAATGGAACAAGTTTGAATAGGGTATTGGATCATGTCTGTGCTTTTGGTTGAGGTCTCGGGGGCCTCGGGGTGAGTTCGGGTGGTTAAATGGAGAGTATTTGAAGTTTGTTGCATGTTGGGGTTGCTGGTATCTGTTGGTTTCGCACCTGCGGGTTGGTTTCGCACCTGCGGTTATGGGACCGCATGTGCGGTCTCGCTGAAGCGGTTTGTGGAGCGCATAAGCAGAAGTCATGGCCCTTGCTAGATTCTGCAGGAGCAGAAAGAGGACCGCATAAGTGGTCTCGCAGAAGCGAGCTGGCCCTCGCAGAAGCGGAATGGGCGGTCCCGCTGAAGCGAAGCGGGGACCGTAGAAGTGGTAGGTTCCTTAAGTGAAAAGTCCGAAAAAGCGGACGTTGACCGTATAAGCGGATGTCGCAAAAGCGGTATTTGATCCGCAGAAGCGAAAGTCGTCTGGGCAGAAGGGTTTAAATGTTAGATTTCATCCGCGAGCATGGGGTATTTTCCACCATTGTGGAGCGACCTTGAGAGCTTTGGGCGAGTATTTTTGAGAGTTTTGACTGGGAATCGATTGGAGGTAAGTCCCTTGGCCTAATTATTCAAGTTTATAATAGATTTAACATGGAAGTGGGTTGAAAATTCATCAAAAAGGGGTAAAGTTAGGGCTTGAGTTTTTGATATTTCAAATGGGGATTTGATAGGTCATTTGAGCTCAGATTTGGGAGTTCTTGGTATGTATGAACTCGTGGCGAGATGAGGAATCCGGTAATGTGAGTTTTGTGATTTTTCGAGAAGTGGGCCCGGGGCTCGGGTTTTTCTAATTTTGAGATTTTTGATATATTTTAATTATTTTCGATTGGGTATTGTTCCCTTGGCATAGTGTGATGTATTCGCACTGATTTTGGTTAGATTCGACGTGCGTGGAGGCCAAGCTGAGGGGCAAAGGCATCGCGAGCTAGAGATTTCACCAGTTCGAGGTGAGTAATACTTGTAAATGATATCTTAAGGGTTTGAAACCTCGGATTTGCACATCATAGTGCTGTATTGATGTGACTTGCACGTCGAATATGAGTGTGAGGTAGAGTACCATTGGGTATTGTGACTTGGTCCGTCCCGGTTGTTGATTTTTACCGCGTATTTGACTGAACTACTTGTTATCATCATAATTTGGACTGATTGCCATGTTTGGGCTTCGTGCCAACTATGTGAACCCTTCAGGGATTGATATCACTATTTTCACATTTTTTTTGCATACTATTTGATCTCGGTCTAGAGTTTTAATACCAATCTGTAAACTCAGCCATTTTTCTAAGATTTGAAAACTTAAACAACATATTTTTGACGTTTTGAGCTGAGAACTGTTATTTGAATATTGCCCAAGTGGCTTATGTGCATTTCTGGACTGAGCATGGATCGAGCTGCACACCGCAGCAGTGTTATATGTGCATTTCTGGACTGAGGATGGATTGGGCTGCACGCTGCAGTGGTGTGATATTGATATTGTGCTTGGGCTGTAGGAGCCTCTCCGGAGTCTGAACCCCCACAATGAGCGCAGGTACCCAAATGGATCGGGTTGCGCACCGCAGCGATCATGTGCATTGCATTGTATTCATACATTGGTTCCTGTTTGTACTACGTGTCATGACATTCAGCACTCTCATTTCATTGGCATCCATGCTACTTTGTGCACTCTTTACCAGATGCCCTGGTGTTATTTGTTAGTGGAGTGCTGTGCTCGAGGGGCTGACTTATGTGCTGACTTGCACTATCTAATATCGCATTCATATGCTTGACTATTGGAAAAGGATATTTTCAAAAGAGGTTTTTCACTGAACCAGATATTTCTAAAGGATTTTCATAGTTTACTGTTTTTCTCAAAGGGTTGTACTGACCTATATAGCATGGTGGAGTGCTCTTACGTGATTTCTTGCCGCTCAATTATTATTTACTCTTATTACTCACTGAGTTGGAGTACTCACTTTACTCTCTGCACCTCATGTGCTGTTGCAGGTATTGTTCACCCGGTAGCAGGTTATTAGCTGATTGAAGGTATTACTATTGAAGCTGAACAAGGTGACCGCCAGTGTTCGCAGCATCAGATGTTGTCCTTAGAATTCCAGAATTTATTTCTTGTATATTATTGGCCCTGTAGTTGTGTCCAGGTTTTCTTTAGATGCTCGTGACTTGTGACACCCAGGTCGAATTGTGTTGGGTTGCAAATACTGGTTACTATTGTCGTTAAGCTGTATTTATCTATTAATTATGTTTAATAATTGTTAAAGAGAAGATTTGGGTTAGTTGGCTGGCCTTGTCTTCATGAGAGGTGCCATCATGACCAGGTTTAGAAATTGGGTCGTGACAAGTTGGTATCAGAGCCTAGGTTACTAGGTCTCACAAGTCATAAGCAGGTTTAGTAGAGTATCGCGGATCGGTATGGAGACGTCTGTATTTATCCTCGTGAGGCTACAGAACCTTTAGGAAAAACTTCATTTTCTTGGAATTCTTATCGTGCGTACTTGATTCAGCTTGATATATAACTCTTGAAATTCCTTCCACATGTCTGTATGCGCACGTGAGCACTTAGTATTGTATGTGCCATGATGGCTTGTAATTCCTCGATCAAGAGGCGAGATGTGATCTCCGTTAGTTTGATGTTAGGCCAGTCTGGAGGACTTGAGGTCGGATATTTGCCTATGGCTTGAGCACCGAGGTGCTGATTGTGTGAGCAAGCATTTTGAACTTATATGTTAGGTATTGTCCCTATTAGCCGGAATGGTGGTTTGGTATTCATGTGATGAGTATGTTAGTACTGTGAGGTGTATCTATATGACTTGGTAGTGACGAAGAAGTCTGCTGGATAACAGATGAATTGTTAAGTGATTCGATTCCTATTGTGATTCGATGTGTAGCCCGAATATGGGCACGTGAAGAATATTATCGTGTCTCCTAGTTGGGGAGGGTAGTGCATTACATGTGGCGGTATGAGTTCAAACCCAGGAAGACTATATGACTGTGTAACGTATATGATAGTGGAAGGCATGCTGAAATACTAAATTGAGGTGAGCAGGTGGGTTATCTCTTGTAGAGTGTTCTTAAGTGGTATGATCCTTATGTGTATGTTAGAAGATCTCATGTGTAATTGAAGAGCACGTGTTGAAATTTGAAAATTCGGGTCGCTTAAGAGAGTGGACTCAGCTGAAGTGGGTATGAATGCGAGAATTGTAGAGGATTTCAGTACTAGATGATCTGTGTTTTCACAAACTTGTAAATGATTTGAGTTTAATCTCACTATGATATTGTGGCATCATTAGAGTAAAAGTGTTATGAGTTGTTGAATGTATCTTGATATATGTCTTCGAGCCAAGTTGGGGGAGATTGCTGTTCATTAGCTAATTGCACGGTGATGTGCTGTGATGGTTCCGGTTTGAGGCAGGTTGGCGGATCAGTTCTGGTTGCAAAAATTGAGTCGAGGATGGCACGAGTAATGTTCCACAGGGTGTGAGAATCACAGATTGTCTAGAATTGTTATTGGTAAAGAATGCTTGGTGCATAGAGCAGGAATTTGCTTAGTTGTATTGAGAGGAGGATCTCATTTTGGGGTATCGGAGTGCTAATAAGGCATGAGTGGTTCTATTCGTTGAGTCAGGTAATTTGCAGTTTGAATAAGAGTGAATGACTTTCGAGAATGATTCTAATGTGTTCAAGATTTTACATGTAACGATCAGGTGTTTTAAGGTTGTGTATGTGGTTAGAAACTGTGTTTTCATTGGAAAATGTCAAGACTTGTGGTATTTTTATGTTAATTATGGGATTCTATGCATCAGTATCGGGAAAGTAATGGTAACGAATTCAGATTCACAGGAAGTTTTTCAAAGTAAAGTATTCTGGAATGTGGTATTTTTGGAAATATTTGAGGGAGTATTCGATGGCCTATGGGTCTTAGACAATGTGGTCTTATGTTCGAGTCTCGTGTGGTAAGCCTGGATTTAGGCATTGTGATGCTACAGCAAGGGAGAAATATCAAGTTGATGTTGAATCAGAAGGAAACCTAGATAAATAAAGTAGCTTGTTAGTGGACCAAATCGGTATGGTAAGGATATGATTAATTCCTTGTATGTGTTCGAGGATATAAGTTCGTACAGGTATTTTGCAACAAAGCTCTTGAGTTCTGACAACTTGTTTAGCTTGGTCTAGTTAGAAGGATTCAGTCCTGATAATTTAGCATGTGTAAATGGAATTGGGAGAGAAATCTTGTTGGGTTTCACCGTGGTTTGGAGATGAATATATTTTCTATAGGTATGCGAGGCATGGGATGTGTAATGATTCTTCTTCCTAATGGGATCGGCTGAAGTTCTTGATTAGATGAGTTACAATTCAGTTCTGAAAAGAAGTTCATAAAATTCTTAGGCAACGGGTAGCCTCAGGTAATCAAGGAAATGGTACTGCTAATTGAAAGTGATTTGACGAGGGTATGTGTCTCAGAAAAAAGGTAATGTAATTAGACTGATGATACTTCGTTAGTATTGTGGCACTTTCTTGCTAAATCGATTGCTGATGTCTGAGTTTGTTTGATGGCACAGGAGAATTTTAGAATATCTTTCGTGGAATGATTGGGTACTCGAGGTGTAATATGTATTCATTTTGCAGAATTTGGGATCCGGTGCAGTGATTCGTGTTCTATATGGAGTTGGAGACTGGGGGTTCTCAGGTTCAGACTATGTAGCGGTTGTGGATTATGTGTATTGGTACCGTTAGCGGCTATTGGGATTTGGAAGCCCGAGCGAATCTTTCTTTGCTTGATATATTAGATTTTGGATATGATGTTGGGGTGTAGACTGATTGTCTCAGTGTTGGGTTATTCTAGACTATTGGGCTATGGGTTATGTCGAAAAATGCCACAGGTTGCGTGGCGGAGTGCGTCAGATTATATTCTAGAAGAGTGGTTGTATTCTAAAGACCAGCGGATGGCCGGGAAGGATTGCTTTTCTTAATTGGGCCTTCGTGGAGGATGTTAGTGAAGAGGTTTCTACCATTGATTCAGTTCCGGTATTGAGGGGCTTTTTCAGATGCGTTTCTTGTGGTCGGGCATGTCGTTGGGCTAGATTGTGGATTTCGGTATTTATTTGGTGCCGAGCACCTTATCGTATGCTCCGACAGGAGTTATGGTAGTTGAAGGAGCAGCTTCAGGCTTCTTGGTATTGAGTTCGTTGGCAGGCCGATGTGGCTACGTATTTGGCTTAAGTTAGCATCGTTAGTTCTGAGTGGTATTGTTGAGGGATAGATTGATTCGATCGTTATTAAACTTAATAGTGATTTGGGGAGATCTATAAGTTGCTTTCTGTGCTGTGAGACGTTAAGATTTGTTGGATATGGGCTTATGTAGCATGGTTCTATTGAGGGTTCATAGATGAAGTCGAACGGGAAGAGTACTTGAGTGTTGCTTGGTAAATGGAGTATTGGTTATGACCTATCGGGTTGCATGTCGTATGTTATTTTTTTCACTATGGGTGTAATGAATTGCTTTTGTTCCAGACATCAAATCGTGCGCGGCCGTTGATTTTGAGCATAGTGACTTGAGGTGTTCATGTGTAACAGCGTTTGTATAGGATTGTGCATTGTGGCGAGGCCACATGAAGATATTACCCTTCGGGGTAGATTCAGGTATTATATATTTCTATGATGTGAGACGGGGTCTCCGCTTTATGTTGTAATGGTATTGATGAACTTGAGGTACAACTCTTTCGTTTGAGTCATTTTTAGGATTTGAGTATATTCAGATCGTTTCTTATTGGTGCATGTAGTATGCAAGTTGTGGCTTAGGCCTATATTGAGGTGTCATATCACCAGAATGGTGTGTTGAATTCGAGGTGATTTTTGGAGTCATTAATAAATAAGAACGGATTTGATTTCAGCTTATTGGAAGGATAATATCGAGGTTCGGTCAGAATCTGCTATGGTATTAGTCTAAAAGTAAGTGGCTTCATGAATGGTTGATCTGAGAAATGGTTACAATTTATTACGTGTTTCATTTATAACTGGCAGTATATGAAAGTGTTGGAATAAGGCCTTAGTTGATAAGAGGTTTCCTATCGGTATTTGGTTGTTGTGGGTAACTACCGTGAATGGAAGTTATCGTTTCGAGTGCTTGGATTATGTGGTATATCATATGATTTCACCTGAGGTTGCAAGTATGGGTTAGTACAGCTAGTTCAGGACTATTCAAAGTATAGGTGTGAGGTTGTGATCGTATTGATGGTTTCTGAAGTGCAAAGGTAGTTCTATGGTTCAGATGGACTGTGAAATTTCAGCTATACTGTGTTATCGGACCTATGCCAGATAGGGTGACAAGGGATCACCCCGGGTATATGCTTGGTAAGGTCATTCAGCTATTGGGTTGCTTCTAGTACAACTTTGGGTACGCTCGAGGACGAGCGTTTATTTAAGTTGGGGAGGATGTGACGACCCGACCTGTTGTCTCATGTGTTACTGCTCCGTTTTCCCCATTTTATGCTTCTTCATGTTTCTTTATCAGTATTTGGTGAGTTAGCGTCGAACTGGATTGGTTTTGGTAGGAAATGAGATGCTTAGTCTCTATAAGGAAGACTTGGTTTGGAAACGTCAACCGGATGTTAACTTAAGAGTTAGAGGGCTCGAATGGAATTTCCGGTGATTTGGTTAGCTTCAGGAATGATTTGTGACTTAGAAATGCGATCAGAATTGATTTTGGAGGTCCGGCGTGGAATTAGGCTTGAATTAGCGAAGTTAGTATTTTGGCGAATTCCGGTTGGTAGGTGAGACTTTGATCCGGAGGTCGGAATGGAAATCCAAGAGTTGCAGTAGCTTCGTTAGGTGATTTTGAATATGTGTGCAAAATTTCAGGTCCTTCGGACGTCGTTTGGTTGGGTTTTTGAGTGAATGTGAGTTTCGGAAGAATTTGAAGAACTTAGGCTTGAAAGTGATGAAAAATGAGGATTTTTGTATTTTTGGATGTGTTTTTAAGAATGAAACAAGTTTGAATAGGGTATTGGATCATGTCAGTGCTTTTGGTTGAGGTCCCGGGGGCCTCGGGGTGAGTTTGGGTGGTTAAACGGAGAGTTTTTGAAGTTTGTTGCATGTTGGGGTTGCTGGTATCTGTTGGTTTCACACCTGTGGTTATGGGACCGTAGGTGCGGTCTTGCTGAAGCGATTTGAGGAGCGCATAAGAGAAAGTCTTGGCCCTTGCCAGATTCCGCAGAAGCGGAAAGAGGAACGCATAAGCGGTCTCGCAGAAGTGAGCTGGGCCTCGCAGAAGCGGAATGGGCGGTCCCATTGAAGCGAAGCGAGGACCGCAGAAGCAGTAGGTCCCTCCGCTCATTGGGGCCGCAATGAGATGTGTTCTCGGCGGGCAAAACTAGTGCTTTCGTCAGTGAGGATTTGACTTGTTGACTTATTATGACGTGACCGTTGGGAGACGGTAATCATACCTGTCAGAACATGGGAGTAAAACATTATTTTGGGTGACGTCAGCGTTCGCATGTGTCATCATTACGTGCCTTCTCGAGGCAGAGAAAATTGATGCTTTGGCGCTTGGTTTTCCGCGCCAAATTAAGGTCCGATGCCTCGATTCTAATGCCACCCAACCTTATAAATAGAGGAAGGGTTTGATTTCGTTGAGGAAATTTGGTCATTCTCAAATTGTTCAGCCCTCCTTCTTTGATTTTCGCGCTCCTGCACTCCTTATCCTTGATCAACGATTCTTCTTCTTCTTCTTCATTTCATTTCGTGTGATCTTTTCTAAACATAAATATGCCTAAATCTCGCTGTACTAAAGAAAGGGTTCTTATGGGTGCTCCGTCAAATGCACCGCCCTCCTCCGATGGTGGGAAGGTAGAAGTGGAAGAGGATGTCAGTCCTCTCACGGTGGAAGCATTGTTACCGAGGCATTCCATGCCATGATGTGATTTTAGCAAGGATTCTGCAGTCCCGATTATTGTGCGTTCTGAAATGGGACAGAACAACTTAGATGTCCTCCGTGCAAAATACGACATTTCAACCTATATGGAGATGATCTCGGCGGGAGATGACCACGTCGATATTCACAGACCTGGTTATTGTGCCTTCTATGGGTACCTCTTCTTGATAGGCTACGATCTTCCTCTTTTCCCCTTGGCAGAAGAGTTCTATAGATTCTTCAACATCTGCCCAGCTTAGCTTACAATGTACACACTTAAAGTTCTTTTGCTACTGACCAAGTATGCAGCATTGGCCAGATGTGACGTCTCCGTTCATCACCTCTTGCACTTATTTACGGTCGGTTTCCTTAGAGGGATCATGGTGAATTTGAGGATTCGTGGTACAAAGAGACTGGTGGTCGGAACCGACGACCGGCCCAGTCATAAATTCTGGCACAAATATTTTTTTGTCAGGACCGAGCATATGGTCTCCAACCCCAGCGAATTTCGAAAAGATGGAACACAACACGTAAGTACTATAGTCCATCAGATTCTATGTTGCATGCGGTTATCACAGTTCTAATTATTATGTTACAGCCATGGCTCATCCGCCCCAGCCCGTTAACAGTCTTAGGAATTGGGTCGCCGGCCTGCTGCCTCAAGCGGAGGAAAGTCGAACTTGGCCTGCCTTCATACTGCACTACGGTCCTCAATTTTCTTCAGGTAAATGTCAGATTTTGCTTCATCGATTAGCAGCCTTGCCTAACTGTGGTTTTGTTGTAATAGGTCGAGGCGCTTCTAGGAAGAAGGCGACAAAACATGTGCCTATGCGAACTACTACCACCGCGAATGCTCGAGACATTCTATGCAAGTCTGTTCGAGGGGGTCGTTCTGTTACACCCCATCAGGGGGGCATATCCTTGGTTGCGGTTGTAGGGGAGTTGACTTTGTTGACACCGGTCCCACAGCCCACCGATGAATCTTCTCACGATGAGGAGCTGCTAGAAAGAAAAAAGAGAAGATTGGATATTGGGAAGGGGTGGCTACAGAAGCTGATGATGGTGGAACATCTCAGACGACCCCGGCGCCCATGTTCATGGCCGACGCTATCCGATTGGGAAGGCCGGTACATGAGGAGAGATTTGGCCCAATGGTAAGTTTGGTGTGCCCCACTGAGGGGCGTTCATCGACTAACGTTGACAGGCCTGATGCAGAAGCCACTGGGTCGGGTTATGACGTTGCCCTTGAGGATGTGACTGAGTTTTTAGGTGGTCATACTCATGTGGAGGCAGTGATGGATGGATCTGACCGTCATATAACAATCCCTAGGGATTGCAACTTGCTGTTGAATAGTGAGCAGGTCACATCGACACATACTCAATTATGCGCTGCCCCTGAGATTGGGATGCTCAGGACGATGAACGATACAAAGCTGTCTCAGAAGGTCGCCGGCATGGCTTTACAAGTAGCTTTCATTACCTTACTGCTTTTCTTTGCTCGCTATAGAATGTGGAAATATGCTTACTCTTGCCCTCTATTTTTTAGACCCTCGTCTTGGAGTTGGAAAGGGGCCGTCGTGAGCGGAAGAGGACGTACCTCTACAAGAAGGTGCTGAGGAAGTACAAAAAATGTTGTGCTAAGCACCAAATAGTGACTGACCTTTATCGATAGGACCCTGAGTTCCAGGTGTTCTGTGAGGGGCTTAAAGAGAGGGAGGCCCAGTTAGAACGTAAGGGGTTAGAGCTGGAGGAGACGGACGAAGAGTTAATGAGGGCCCTTTCTCGTAATAGTGAATTGGAGGCTCTTCTTAGGGTGAAGGATGATGAACTCGAGCTGAATCGAGGTGTGGATGTGGAGAATGCTGACTTGCAGCAGAGGATAGTAGGCCTGACCGCCGAGCTTGGTGTTAAGACGGCAGAATTTGATAGACTGAAAGGCGAGCTTAGTGCTAATGCCGACAAATTGGCCATGTTGCAGAGGCAAGCCGTCCCATCGAGGTCTGAGGAAACGGATCACAACTCTCGTCGCTCCTCGTCTCGTCCCCCATCTATTAAAGGCTCGCATCGTAGTGCCTATGAGATATGGGTCTATGCAGAGGCTCAACTTGAAGTATACAATACTTTACACATAGAGGGTCGGGCGACGGAGGTGGAGGTTCAGATAGTGCATAATGAAGCACGCACAGCTCACGAATCATATGGTTACTACCTCGACTCTCCCGAGGGGGAGGATGCTACCTCTGAGGATGTCGATCATCTTGATTCAAACTCCTGGTACGAGGATGTTTATCCCACAGGGTGTGGTAATTAGTTTTAGGCTTGTATACTTTTGCTTCAACATCTTTTTGTTGTTGTGGCGTATACTAAAACTCGTCCATGTGGGTGAAATGTAAATGATTTTTGCTGTAATATAAATTTTTTCCTTTGTCGTTTTGTTTGTTTGCTACTTCTCCCTAGTTGTTATTTTTGTTTTATACTTAGTCTTCGCAAACATTGCCTTTAGAAGGTTTTCCTGTGGTTTAAGCGAGATCAAACCAATTGTCGATGGCCTTAGCCATTAGGATGTTGCTTCGACTATCGTCGAAGTAGTGTCCATCGTGGTTCGAATGAGGTCGAACCAGTGTCGATGGCCTTAGCCATTATGATGTTGCTTCGGCTATCGTCGAAGTAGTATCCATCGTGTTTCGAATGAGGTCAAACCGATGTCGATGGCCTTAGCCATTAGGGTGTTGTTTCGACTGTCATCAGAGTAGTATCCGTCGTGGTTCAAATAAGGTCGAACCAATGTCGATGGCCTTAGCCATTAGGATATTGCTTTGACTGTCATTGTGAGCACGTGATTTTTGCCCTATGAGAATTACTCCCAAAAATTCAAAACAAAATAATTTTTGTGTTGTTTGAAACTTTGTGGATTTTTGTGGTATTTTTCTTTTATTGTTTGCATTTGTTTGTGCATGTTTATTTGATCAATTAACGAGAAAATACAAAAATATGTTGCATTTATGTTTATGATTTGATTTTATAACTTTTAGTTAAATAATAAATTACTTATTTTATGAAATAAAGGAAAAACATAAAAATTAATGCACTTTAGTGTTTAATTGTGTGATTTGGTATTCAAGTATTTGTGATAATTACTATAATTAGCATTGGTTTTTATAATTTGATTAGGATTTTTATTGTTTACAAAATTTTGAAAGAAAAGGAATAAATAAAAAAAAGTGTTGAGTGAAGAAGAGACCGGATTTGGGCCAGAAATTGAGTGGCCCAAAAGAATTTAGCCCAAAACCCAACCCCTAACCCGGTCCAAGTCGGTCCGTCTCTCAGATCAGCAAAACGACGTAGTATGGTAACAGAACTTCGTTATTTCAAGGCCCACAGATCTCGACCGTTCATTATTTTACATCCAACGGCTAAGATACAATCCCACAGATCGACCCCAACCTGTTTTCAAACCCGACCCAACCACTGCTAAAAGAAACTACACCGTTCCTATAAAGTGATTGATCCAGGCTGTTGATCTTAGTTGATCTAACGGTTTGGATTCAATATCCCAACCTGTATACATATGTGTAACACACCCCGACCCCTCCTAAAGCCCCCACCTCATCTCCTTCGTCTCTTTAGAGACGACCCAAATCCAAACCCTAGCAGCCGCCACATTTCTCCATCGCTTTAAACCCGGTGGCGCCAGCTCCAATGACCTCCATTTTCACACCCCCTCAACCTCCCCATTCCAAAAATCCAAACAGCTTCCCTCGAAACCCAGCCAAGCTCTTCGAATATTCGATCGAAAAGATCAAGTCCAAACCCTAACTTACCCAAACCATCCCAAATCGACACCCCGTGACCCCCTCACCTTCCTCTACCTTAATCTTTAATTGATTTCCTTCAAATCCTAACAGAACCCCTCAAATATTAAGTCATAAATTGAAAAAAATGGGTCAAAGTTGAGATCTCTATGGATGATTCCAGTCCAAAATAATTTTAATCGTTTGTTCTTTATGAGAACGTGCGATTAATATCAAATTGGACCGGAAACCCAATGATTTGAAGAATCAGGGTCCCCTTTTTCTTTTGGTTCGAAGAATAATAGGTATTTTCCCTTTTTCTCTTTCTGATTGATTTTTGGTATATTTGCTTTCTCCTTTATTTTGTTTTCTTCCATCTAGTATTTTTCTTTATTTTGCTGATCAAATTTCAATTGAAATTTGATCAATCTCCTTGTATAGGTTGATTTTGTATGTTGTTTCATTTCTTTAGATAAGTTTTTTTGATTTGTTAGGATGTTAGTTAGTATTAGGATTGGAATTGATATATCGCCTAATTCTTCTAGGTAGTTGAACTAAGGATTATATTGAATCTAATTGATACTCATTTTAGTTCAAGTGTTCATTCATTCAAGATGGTAGGTGAGCATGGATTTTAGGGCGACAATTTGGGAGTGGGAAGTTCTACCAACACTAGAGTGATATTTTAAAATAATTATTTAATAAATGAAAGTGGAACTGACAAATTTGTTTTAAAACACCTTTACTAGTGGGAAATCAGAAAACAAGCATGGGTTAATGATAAAAGGGTATAGGATGCATGTGCTAAGGGAATATACAGGCTGAAAAGTGAAGGGTTTGAATAAAAAGGGATTGGTTCTAGTCTTTAAATAGACACACACATATTCTGAAGAGGAAAGATAGACATACAGAGGAGAGACGAACATACTGAGGGGGTCTGATAATCAGAGAGAGATAGAAAGTGAGTTTGAAAATTGGGAGAGAAATAGAGATCAGACATTGAGTTAAGAGAGCTTAAACATTCTGAGAAACAGAGAGTGACTGATACATTGGTATACATTGAGGGGGCTACATTTCAGAGATTGAGAGTTAAAAGGAGTAAAGACAGACTTTGAATATGGAAAAGAGAGGAAAAAGATTCTGGAAACATAGAGGGGGAGAGATTTAGGAAGAAAAAGAAGAAAGAGAGGGAGAAAAGAGAGAGTGATAGAATCTGAAAGGAAGCAGCTGAGAGCTTAGAGATTCACTGTTCCGTTGAATTAAATATTCTATAATCTTTGAGGTTTCAAACTGCTGAACCCATTTTCTGATTTGCTTGGGGATAAAAAATGGTTTGAACTTGTTTTCTCCTTGAGGGTTTTGGTTGGATTTCCGTCGCTTTGTAACTATTTCATTGAGAGTTTTGAAGTTGCACTGTTGCTGTTGTCTTGCTGTTGTTTGCTTGCTGCTGATCTTCTTACCTTTGTTTCATTTTTACCATCCAGGTACACACCTCTGATTTAATCATGTAATACAATTTCATGAGCTGCATTTGTTGAAAAGGAAATAAAGATTGTCCTCCCCATCCAGCTGCCAATTATTTAGTTTATTTTTATCCATTGGTAGCTTTATATATCTCCTTCTTAGCTTAACTTGAAGTTGACATAAGTGTAGTAGTATAATTATGTAGTCCATGTTGATTAACCTTCTTTAATTCTGAGTTACATCATGGTTAGAAATGATTATCAGTTCTGGAAGTTATGCATATTAGTCCCTAGTGTCGAATAGTTTGTTATGTACAAGTTGCTTATATCTGAACTGGGCATTATGTATGATAGCTGAAGTCATGTATGTCTGTTTTCTAAGGTGAAATTTAATTCTGTTTGAGAATGGCTAAAGAAGTTGTTTGATCAGCGAGATCAACTTGGTTTATAGTTAATGGTCAAATTTAGATTTCTTTTGTTTTGTTTTAAATCTGTAAGGGCTCCACTTGTTAAAATGTCCTGTAATTGATTGATGCTAAGTAACAAAATCCAGAGTTAATTTGCACAGGTATTGGCCCATTGATGGGTTTTGTTAGGCTTAGCTGGTGTTGGGCTTGTTTCGAGCCCAAGTGGATTCCGGCCTGGCATGGCCATCTTTAGAAGTTGTGAAGGCTTCATTTTGCAAGCATCAATAAGAATAGCCATTTGATTTCATATTGGGCCTCACGATAGGTCGGGCCCAAGTTCTGGAATCAAAAACCAAAATAAACTTCACTTAGTCTTAATTCTACATTTGAGATTGAGAATTTTTAGACAAATAAATACAATTTATTATGCCTCATTTCATTATCGGATCAATGTAGTCAATAAGGGGAAGCCATAGTAGGCAACAAAAAGTATATAATTAGGTCCCTCACAAGTTAATGTAGAAACCTGTTAGATAAGAATAATTCGAGGCGCGCTATGCCGAACAAAAGTGATAATTGCATGGCCCTCATTTAAATTAATTTGGTATTGATCCTTAGAACTCGAAGCGTGCCATTTAACAAAATCCCTTGCCCTCGCAAAGTGCAAACGCGTAGTTGTTTTAGGCACGTCATTTAATAATTTTACCTTCTTAAGCTAGGATGCAAATTTATGTGACCCAAATCCAAATCCCAACGAAGTTGAAATACGTCAAAAACTATGAGTGCATTTATGTGACGTGGTTCGAGACATGTTTTAATGACGTTGCAATCCTCTTTTAAATATAATAACAAAGCAGTTAAAGAAGTTAAAATTTGCATATAGGTTCATGATTGTTTAAAATCAAATAATTTAAGCTGAATACGACAGTTGAGCGACCGTGCTAGAACCATGGAACCCGGGAATGCCTAACACCTTCTCCCGGGTTAACATAATTCCTTACTCGGATTTCTGATTCGCGGACTGTTAAACAGAGTCATTATTTTCCTCGATTCGGGATTCAACCGGTGACTTGGGACACCATAAATCTCCCAAGTGGCGACTCTGAATCTTCTAATAATAAATCCCGTTTCGATTGTCCTTTAAGTGGAAAAACCCCCTTTATTATACTCACGGGGATGTAGTAGAAAAAAGGAGGTGTGACAACTCTGGCGACTCTGCTGCGGACTGGGACCCCAGAACTTTGGTTCAGGGTTCAAGAATTCGAGCTTGGAATATTTGTTGTATTTGGCTTGTATATTATTTGATCTTGTAACATGTTTGGATTTAATGTGCCAAATGTTGCTTTTACCGCTTTGATATTATTTGAACTTTATATATAAACTGCTACGAAATCCCTCTCTTCTCTCTCCTGAGGAGTGTACGTTGGTCGTGACTTCTTTCTGTTAGTCTCATATCCCAAATAGAACGAGGTTCGAACAAGTTGCAAAACCAGATGATCTTTTGGTTACCGGTACGCAGTTCCCCCCCCCCCCCCCCCCCCCCGGCTCGAGTTGTCCGCTCGGGTAAGCCAGATCTAGAACAATGCACCCAGGTATTAAACCTAGTATAACAAATCCTCATATCGGATCCCTAGTAGGAACGTTTGTTTGCATTATGCGCATTTTGACTTTGGAAACTTAACACAGGGGTTGGGTCTATCTTAAGACAGGTGCACCTAAAATGAAAAAGACCATCCTGATGCATCTTATCCGCTATTTGTGCATTTTTTTGCTTCGGACTTGCATGCTGACCGACTTTTAAATATTGGGAAAAATTGAGAAAAACAAGAAAAAAAAAAGGGAAGAAGAGAGAAATAACGGTGTAGAGGATTAAGAGAATTAAGCACCTATTTTGAAAATACCAATGTCCAAATAGTGTCAAAAACTCTGCTGAATCTTTTTTGAAAATGAAAAAAAAAAGTTTTATTTTTTTAATTTGTTTTTGTTTGCCAAATAAAATAAAATAAAAAGGGGAAAAGAAAAATAATATTGTTTTAAAAAATAGCTTGTTCTATTTTCAAAAGAAAAAAAATATCTTTGTTTTCAAAAATAGTTTGTTTTATTTGACAGAACGATTCTCACCGAATGTGGGATACGTAGGCAACCCATGTCGGGTTCAACTATTTTGAAAAAAGAAAAAAAAAATTAGGGGTAAATAAATTTCGTTGTTTTGCCATAAATTAAGGTGACGCCATTTTTGTCAAAAATAGCCGAATGTCCCTAAAAGGGCGCCAGAAGGCTGCTTTTGCGAAAACAACCACCTATGGTCATTTTTCAAGGTTTTGAACGGTTAGCCGGCACAGCCTCAAAATCTTCGTTCTCAAAATGTTGAAAGGTCGTGTTTGCAAAACCAGGGTTTTATTTTGAAAAAATGTGTGCTAATTTTAATTTTTTTTTTTGAGTCAAATAAGTCTTAATTCTACCTAATCATCCTAAATAAACATGCAGAATGAACACAGGTCCAAGTTTGCCAGTAACAGTTAGGAACAAGATCCCTTTGGAGTTGCATTTGTGGTGGGAGGATCTGGGAAAATTGGAGCAAGATAAGGTCAAACTACATTTGGGAGGCCTCACCAGTTTGTTAAACATCAGACCCGGATGTGATATCATAATGGCTTTGATTACGTTTTGGGACCCAGCCCATAATGTATTTCACTTATCAGATTTTGAACTCATCCCAAACTTGGAAGAGATAGCAGGTTATATGGACATTACTGAAGGTCTGAGGCACAAATATCTGATCGCTCCAAGAGCCGTTAATTTGCACAAATTTATGGATCTGCTAAAGATAAGAAAGGTAGTCCCGTACTCTGAGTTGGATAGGGGTTTTTCCACTCTACGTTTCATATACTATAGGTACAGGTATATAGGAGGGTTCAACGATCCAGAAAGCGGGGTTTGTAGTAAAAGGAATCAGACAAAATGGGATGAACATAGGCGTTTCGCCTTCATAGTGGCATTCTTTGGCCTTGTGGTGTTTCCCTAGAAAGACGGTAATATTGATTTGAGGGTGGCTGGAGTCGTCAAAGTCCTAATTACCAACACCAAGAGCACTCTTGCCCCTATGATAGTATCCGAGATATACCGAGCTCTCACAGCTTGGAAAGTTGGGGCAGATTTCTTCGAGGGGTGCAATTTGCTATTACACATGTGGATGATCGAACACTTGTGTCATCACCCTCAGTATATGAGCTATGGATCAACACACAAGAGCTACATTGAAAAGTTCGACACGAGGGTTCAGGGTTCAGATTGCTAGAAGGGTTTAGAGACTGGGTATCCCGCCTCTGTTCCATCACTGCAGTGCAAATAGATTGGACATTGGGTTGGCTTCCTGTTAAAGAAATTATGTACATGCCCACCACTGGTCCTTACTTCCTCCTAATAGGACTCCGAGCTATTTAGCCTTATGCTCCCTACCGGGTGATGAGACAATTAGGAAGGTATCAGGTGATACATCTATATGAAGATCTCAGTATTTATGCAGTCGAGGTTAGCCTCGACTGCCAATTTCATGAAGAAACAGTTCGTTCTATTTCGAACAAGTACCAGTATTTGATGGCAAGCACTCGACTGCGTGACCTATCTGGAGGCGAAGTCTCACCCGCCTATCTTACCTGGTACAGAAAGAAGAACATTACAAGGGACGAACCAGAACGGCCAAGCAAAAAACCTCACATTCAGGAATTCGTTGAGGCATCACAAGAACCATGGGCTTGGTTGGATAAGGAACACGAGTACATGGCTACAATAGGCAAACTGGAGAAGCAAGCCATAGATCTTCAGTTTAAAAAGGATGTTCAAGCCGCTGCAGATGAGGGGGAAAAGAAGAAGCTAATCCAAGAAAATGAGGCTCTTAAAGCTCGTATTCAAAAAATGAGAATAGTTGTCAGAAAACCAGAAAAAAGCCGGGCTCACCAAAAACTCATAAATGAATTGAAAGGGAAAGCTCGCGAATGCCAGGAGGACTTGGAGAGATCTGATGCTAGCTTGGCAAGGATCCGGGCTAGATGGGAAAAGGGCACGAAAGAGCGAGAACTTTATATGCAGCAGATGAAGAGAGATTATGAGGTAAGCGTCATTATCCTGAGAGGAACAATAACCACTCTCAAAGATAGGGTATTCAGGCAAGCTAGAGATTACAGAGCAGATAGGAAACGTTGTTACGGCCTGATGGCACGAATGGAGGAACAAATGCATAAGTTTTAAGAACAACTCTTTCATAACTCTCGAGTTCTGGAAATCTAGTATCAACAGATAGGACGGTAGCTGCCGGAAAAGAACAGGATTAGCGAGGGGGTCAGAGACATTGCACGTTACATTACCGCAAAATGTTGAGTGTGCGAGGACATGACCTGTACCACCTTTTTTGTGGCAGTAATGACTTTCATCAAGCAAATAATGAACGATCTGGAGAGGCTTCATAGGGATATAGCACAAAGGCACACGGCAAGGACGAATGAGGCCTCGCGAGCCCTAGGAAATTTTAAAGCATTAATGCATTCTTAATCTTTGTTTTGAGTCTGTACCCTTTTGTCAGTCAGTCCTTTAAGTTTTGCTTTGATCGTCTGTTTAACGTTTGTAAACCTTTTTTCAAGTGTTATAATAAAAGCAGTGGTTTGTGTGAAAAAATATTTTGCTACGTATTTTTACATCGGCCAGAACTATGCACGATCTGATTCATGCGGGGACATGATACATAGGCAATCCACATAAGATTCGACCATCACTAAAAAGAAGAAAAAGAAAAGAAAGGGAAAATGAAAATAACCAAAATAGGGGAAAGTATGAGAGATGTTAAAAAAGGGGCACAATTACGAAAAGTCGGAATGACGCACACAACAGAAGCAAATGCAGATAGAAATGGTTAACTGCCTAGGTGCATTGCATCCCAACGTGCGATTGCATATATGTCAAACTCTAAAAAACTAACAAGTTTATTGCATTTCCAGAGAATTCAAGCAGTTAGTTTATCTAGAGCGTACTGGCACATTACCATTATCAAACTAGATCGAATGGACTAATACCAGTGATCATGTCTAGCCCCGATAGAGAAAGAAACACTGAGGTGTAAGAGGTAGATGTGCAAGCTATGAAAGATGAGATGTACAAGTTGAAACAGAAAATGGCTGAGATGTACCAGGCCTGGACGAGGGGTCGGCCACCACCAGCCTATCCTGCTAACCCTACTTTCTTCCCCATACCCGCCCAATCTCCGGAGCTGCTTGTTTTGGACTTTTCCCCTAATTTTCAACATCATCAGGGAACCACCTCTCAAACACCACAAATTCCAAAGACAAATCCATACCCTCCACCAATTACCCCTGTCTTTGTGGTGCCTGCACCAGCCCTACTCCACAGGTCTTCCAGTGAGCCTGTATTCCAAACGCAAGATAATCAATACTACCCTCCCGAACCCACCTTCAAAGCACCTGAACCGTATCCTTACCACCCTCAACTTGGTATCTCCGCAGAACAAGAAAAGCAACCCAAGAATCTAGAGCAGGAAGAAATGTTTCGAAAAGTAAAAAGCCTGGAGCAATCTTTCAGGAATATGCAAGGTTTGGGCGGCCAAGTCAGTGTGGCGTATAAGGATTTATGTTTGTTCCCAGATGTTCAGCTACCAGTAGGTTTCAAGATGCATAAGTTCGATCTATATGACGGGCATGGTGAACCGGGGGCACATTTGTGAGGATTTTGCAGCAAAATGAGAGAGGCGGGTGGAAAGGATGAGTTACTGATGGCGTACTACAGCCAGAGATTGAGCGGGTCTGCATTAGAATGGTATACATGACAGGACCATGGTAGGTGGTACACTGGGATGACTTGGCACAAGAATTCGCTGATCACTTCCAGTACAATCTACAAATCATTCCAGATCGGCTATCATTGATAAAACTAGAGAAAAAACCCGGAGAGAGTTTCAGGGAATACGATTTCCGTTGGAGGGAACAAGCTGCAAGGGTCGACCCTCCAATGAAAGAAGGAGAGATGGTTGATTACTTTTTTCAAGCATTAGAGCCTACTTATTTTAGTCACTTGGTGATGGCGATTGGCAAGTCTTTCAACGAGGTTGTGAAAAATGGCAGCATGATCGAGGAAGGACTTAAGTCCAACAAGATCATGAGTTAATCGGCAATTAAAGCAACCACTCAAGCTGTCCAGAGCGGCATCAGGGTGTGCTCGGGAAGAAGAAGAAAGAAGATGTTGCAATGGTTGAGTCCAGAGCCTGGTTCGGATCCAGGGCCCCTCACCCTACTATAACTAACCCCGACTCCACCATCGAGATTACTCCCATACTCCATATAACCCTCCACAGCATTATTACCCACCACCCGATCCCCACTTTTCCATCCATCATGCACAAACTTACACCCAAACACCGGCTCACGCACAATGGCATGCGCTGACTCTGCAAAATCCATATCCAGCTCTACAAAATGCCTACCCACCCCCAAAAGCCTACAAAATTCCCACCGGAACAGGTTTCCGACGCAACCAAGGCTTCAGGAATGAGAAGTCACATAAATAGAAGACTTTCACTCCACTAGGATAATCATATACCAGTTTATTCCATAGGCTGAGGCAGTTGGGCATGTTGAGTCCAGTTGAGGCTAAATTGCCAAACCCTCCTCCAAGGAACCTTGACCACTCAGTAAGTTGTGAGTACTGTTCAGGGGCCCCCGGGCATGATACAGAGAAGTGTTGGAAATTGAAAACGACTGTACAAGAGCTAACTGATACTCATCGGATCGAGGTTCAGGCCCCAGAGACACCAAATATCAACCAGAATCCATTGCCGGCTCACCATGAGACCCATATGATTGAGTTAATACACAAGGGAGGAGAACCAAAGAAACCCCTCGCAGACACTAATGATGATCCGCTCCAGCGAGACAGTTTCAAAAGAGAAGATGACCAATGGGAAGTCGGTGGTCTAGTTGAAAGGGGTGAATAGCAAGCCAGTTGGGGTAGCCGAGAAAGGTTCATCGAGCATTGTTGCGGTGAAACCAGAACGAGCAAAAATGGTGGTACCGGGGGTTACAAGTAAACTTGTTGTAGTCGTGAAGGGTGCTCACATAGAGCCTGTTATTATAAAGCTGGTAACTCAGCTGTCGGTGATCAACAGTAAAGATATCCCTTGGAGTTATAAACAAGTGGTGGTAACATATAAAGGGAAGGAGATCAGGGAAGACGTTTGTGAGACTCAGGGTCTGAATCGTTTGGGAAGGTGTTTTGCTCCGGCATAGTTCAGAAAGGCTAATCCGACATCGATAAAGAAACCTGTGACCGAACAACAAGCGGAAGAATTCTTGAGAAAAATGAAAGTACAAGATTACTCTATTATAGAACAATTGAAGAAAAAACCAGCCCAAATCTCATTGCTCTCATTGTTGATCCACTCAGATGAGCACTGCCAGACGCTGATGAAAATATTGAATGAGGCCCACATCCCTAACAAAATCTCGGTGAATCACCTGGAGAAGATAGCAAATAAAATCTTTGAGGTAAACTGAGTCACTTTCTCAGACGACGAGTTGCCTATGGAGGGCACGAAACATAACAGGGCCCTTTATCTCACGGTGAAATGCGAAGACTCTATGGTCACGTGAGTTTTGATTGACAACGGGTCCAGTGCAAATATATGTCCTCTTTCCACATTGAATAAGCTAAAGGTAGATGATGATAGAATTCGTAAGAACAACGTCTGCATACGAGGGTTCGACAGCGGAGGCAAAGATTCTGCGGGTGACATAATACTAGAATTCACAATAGGGCCCGTAGAGTTCACCATTGAGTTTCAAGTGCTAGATATGGCAGTCTCTTATAACCTTTTGTTGGGGCGACCCTGGATCCATGCCGCTAAGGTAGTTCCATCTACGTTGCATCAAATGGTTAAATTCGAGTGGGATAGATAGGAGATTGTGGTGCACGGTGAAGATAATATGGGTGCCCTGGGTGATGCCATTGTACCCTTCATCGAAGTGGAAGACGATCAAGGGTCGTGGGTATATCATGTCTCTGACACAATACTAGTGGAAAAGTTCCTAGAGGGGAAGAGCATCCCGGTTCCTAAAATAACTACCGCAATTGTCATGGTGGTTTCTAAAATGTTAAAGAATGGTTTTCTATCGGGAAAGGGTTTGGGTGCTGATCTTCAAGGCATCGTGCAGCTAGTTTCTCTTCCAAAGAATTTGGACACTTTCGGTTTGGGGTTTAAGCCAACCGCGGCAGATGTGAGATGAGCCCGCAAAATGAAGAAAAAGGCATGGGTCTTGCCAAAGCCAATCCCCTGTCTGTCCAGATCTTTCGTCAGGCCTGGTATTAGAAAGCAGTTGTTTTCAAAAGTTTCGGGGTCACTGATTGGTGTTGATGGAGATTTAAATAAAGGGTTTGAAAGGTTATCTGCCGAGGTTAGCATGGTAGAAATTGGTGAGGGTCCTAGTCACGGAGAAATACAGTTTGTCAGGCCAAAAGCGAAGGTTAATAATTGGAAGGCTACTCCTCTCCCTACCCAGAGGGAGCCTTGGTAGTCTGCTTTAATTTTTCTTTAAGTTTGTATGGATTATTTCAGGGTTGTAGTCCGAATTTTTATTTTGTTTTGAGTGTGCAAATCTTGTTATCTTCCCTTTTTAATGAAATACAATTTCTTCCTTTTCTTTACTCCTGATAAAGTTTACTTTTGTTTTCTTCTTTTCTTTTCTGTACAGTTCCTTTTACGCCAGTTCTAATGATATGACGTGCATAAAGAATCCTCAACCCAGTCTAAGAAATTAATCTAAGATAATATTTCAAGAGGTAGAGTGTGAGTATGAGTCAGAATTTGATGAAGATGAGGCTTTTGAGGAGATTAGTAAAAAATTAAGTCATTTTGAAGAAAAACCTAAGCCCAACTTGAATGATACCGAAGCCGTCAATTTAGGAGATGCGAGTAATATCAGAGAGACTAAAATAAGTGTCCATCTGGAATTAAAGACTTAGAAGGAATTAATCGAAACACTCATGGAATACAAAGATGTTTTTGCATGGTCGTATGATGATATGCTGGGTTTAAGCACTGATCTAGTGGTTCACAAATTGCCTATTGACCCGGAATTCCCTCCCATCAAGCAAAAATTGAGGAAATTCAAAATTGATATGAGTGTGAAGATTAAGGAAGAAATCACTAAACAGCTAGATGCAAAGGTTATTCGGGTTACCCGATATCCTGATTGGTTGGATAATGTTGTGTCGGTACCAAAGAAGGACTAAAAAATCAGGGTGTGTGTTGACTATCGCAATCTCAACAAATCAAGCCCAAAGGATAACTTCCCACTACCCAATATCCACATTTCGATTGACAATTGTGCAAAACATTAGATTGGGTCTTTTGTGGATTGCTATGCCAGGTATCATCAGATCCTGATGGATGAAGATGATGCAGAGAAGATGGAATTCATCACGCCGTGGGGAACTTATTGCTACAGAGTAATGCCATTTGGTCTGAAGAACGCTGGGGCGACACACATGCGAGCAATGACCACTGTATTCCATGATATGATTCACAAAGAGATTGATGGATGATGTAATCATCAAGTCAAAGCAGCGGGCCGACAACGTCAGAGATTTGAGAAAGTTCTTTCAGAGGCTTCGCAGGTACGACATTAAACTTAACCCCGCCAAGTGTGCATTTGGTGTTCCGTCTGGAAAGCTGTTGGGATTTATAGTCAGTCGGCGAGGCATTAAGTTGGATCCGTTGAAGATCAAGGCCATCCAAGAATTGTCACCTCCAAAAAACAAGACCAAAGTGATGAGTCTGTTGGGAAGGTTGAATTACATCAGCAGGTTTATTGCTCAGCTCACGGCAACTTGTGAGCCTATTTTCTGATTGCTGAAGAAGGACGCTGCAGTCAAATGGACTGAGGAATGTCAGGAAGAATTTGACAAGATAAAGGGGTATTTATCAAATCCACCTGTGTTGGTTCCACCTGAACCAGGAAGGCCGTTCATTCTTTATTTAACGGTCTTGGAGAATTCATTCGGATGCGTACTGGGCAGCATGACATCACTGGCAGGAAAGAGCAAGCTATCTATTATCTCAGTAAGAAGTTTACGACTTATAAGGTTAAGTATACTCATCTTGAGAAGACCTGTTGCGCCCTGACTTGGGTAGCACAGAAATTGAAGCACCATCTGTCGTCCTATACTACTTACCTCATCTCACGCTTGGATCTGTTGAAGTACATTTTTCAAAAGCCTATGCCCACAGGGAGACTGGTGAAGTGGCAAATATTACTCACAAAATTTGACATCGTCTATGTGACGAGGACTGCAATGAAAGCCCAAGCACTGGCTGATCACTTGGCCGAGAATCCGATCGATGAAGAATACGAACCATTGAGGACGTAATTTCCTGTTGAAGAAGTGATGCATATTGACGAGTTGGAACTCACCGAAAAGCCAGGTTGGAAACTTTTCTTTGATGGGGCTGCAAATATTAAAGGAGTCAGAATAGGAGTTGTACTTATTTCTGAAACAAGGCACCACTATCCTGTTACGGCTCTGCTTCGATTTTATTGTACCAACAACATGGCTGAGTATGAGGCATGCATTTTGTGTTTATGGTTAGCTGCAGACATGGATGTCCAGGACGTTTTGGTCTTGGGAAACTCGGACCTCCTGGTACATCAAATTCAAGGAGAATGGGAAATATGGGATTTGAAACACATACCGTATCGACAATGTTTGCATGATATTCGTCAACGATTTCGATCAATGGAGTTTAGGCACATCCCAAGAGTCCATAATGAAGTTGCCGATGCCTTGGCTACCTTAGCGTCAATGTTGCACCATCTAGACAAAATTCATGTTGATCCATTGCATATTCAAGTTTGTGATCAACATGCTTATTGTAACATGATAAAGGAAGAACTGGATGGCGAACCCTAGTTTCACGATGTGAAGGAGTACATCAGGATAGGGATATACCCAGTTCAAGCCACAGGAGATCAAAAGAGAGCAATTCGACGGTTGGGAAGTGGAATTTTCTTCAGTGGGGGAGTGTTGTATAAAAGAACACCAGATCTTGGATTGTTAAGATGCATAGATGCTAAACAAGCTATGGCAGTCATGACGGAAGTACATTCTGGAGTTTGTGGGCCGCATATGAGCGGATATCTATTGGCAAAGAAGATCCTTTGAGCAGGGTATTATTGGCTCGCTATGGAGCGAGATTGTATCAGCTTTGGGCACAAATGTCATCAATGCTAGATACATGGGGATTTGATTCACTCCCCGCCATCGGAATTGCACATAATGTCGGTACCGTGGCCCTTTGTTGCTTGGGGTATGGACATCATTGGGCCTATTGATCCAGCAGTATCCAACGGGCACAGGTTCATTCTGGTGGCCATTGATTATTTTATCAAATGGGTTGAGGCTAGAACTTTCAATTATGTAACCAAGGAGGCAGTGATTGATTTTGTACACTCCAATATCATCTGGCGATTTGGAATCCCAAAGGTAATCATCACAGATAACGGTGCTAATCTTAACAACAATTTGATGAAAGAAGTATGTTAGTAGTTTAAGATTACACATTGCAATTCCACCCCATATCGTCCTAAGGTGAATGGAGCAGTTGAGGCAGCCAACAAGAACATAAAGAAAATACTGAGGAAAATGGTAGAAAGTTCCAGGCAATGGCATGAGAAGTTACCATTTGCGTTATTGGGTTATCATACTACTGTTCGTACTTCAGTAGGTGCAACTCCTTATCTGTTGGTATATGGCACTAAAGCAGTGATTCCTGTGGAAGTTGAAATCCTGTCTCTTCGGATTGTCGCCGAGGTTGAGATTGATGATGATGAGTGGGTCAAAACCCGTTTGGAGCAGTTGAGTTTAATCGATGGAAAAGATTGGCAGCAGTATGTCATAGCCAATTGTATCAAAAGAGGATGGAAAGAGCTTATAACAAGAAGGCACGTCCCAGGAGGTTTGAAGCGGGGCAGGGTATTGAAACGGATCTTTCCACATCAGGCTGAGGCAAAGGGCAAGTTCGCCCCGAACTGGCAAGGACCGTTCATTATGACCAGAGTATTGTCCAATGGCGCTTTATGTTTAACAAATATTGAAGGAAAATGCATAGATATGGCTATTAATTCTGATGCAGTCAAGAGATATTATGTATGATTTCTATAGTATAATCACTGATTGTTTGTACTTGGCATTATCTCGAAGGTTGAAATGACGAAGGCAATTTTTCTGCTATCTAAACACTTTAACCTTTGTTCACCCTTTTTAGCCTTATTTATTTTATTTCGTACCCCTCTTTTGGAATCAATAACCAAGAAGAAAGGAAAAGAGAAGAAAGAAAAGAAAAGGAAAAAATATAAAGAAAAGAAAAACAGGAAAGGAAAATATATAATAATAAGTGAAGAGAAAAACTTTAACAACAAGGAATTTAGGTGAACTACGTTTGACTTGATTCCTCTTAAGGATACGTAGGCAACTTCACGGCTCGGTCATAGGGAAATAAAAATCGAAAGATCCCCAAGCAATAAACTGGGGTAGAGGTTTTGCTTGTAATAAGAAATTTGGTTCCAAAAGTTGTAATTCTAACCTATTGAATTTTGTTGAGCTTTTGATACCCTTTTCTTTCCAACCATTATCCAAGAACCTATATTAATGTCCAAAGAAAGACCTCCGGATCAGTCTCCGAGAGATACCAAGTCAAGCAAGTAAAGTTGATTCATACCAAGGGCAACACTCCGGTTTAAGCAAAGAAATGAAAAATGAGAGAGTCTTATCAGTGAAAACCCACAAGGGCACCGCAAGGCGATAAAAGATGAGAGAAATGATAGAGTCTTGATGGTGAAAACCCTCGAAGGGCACTATAAGGCATTGAAAGATGAGAGAAACCCAAAAATGAGAGAGTCTTACTGGTGAAAACCCTCACGGGCACCATGAGGTGGTGAGGAATAGCGAAAGGGTCATGCGAGATAAGGAGGGCGGCAGAAATCTGTCAAAGCATCAAGCAGAACAAAGATGATGATTCAGCAAAGAATTGGGTTATGGAAATCTTGAGGCACTAAGCAAGGCGGTTGCAAGTTGATTGAAATGAATAGACTGGGTTGATTAATCCGAAATGCACAACATGATCATTGGGATCAGTTACCTCATTCAAATAAGTCCTTTTTCTTTTTCAAACGGTCTTCTAAAGGGAGATCGTCTCTGTTATTTTTATCTTTTGAAATCATCACACCCTTTTTCTTTTGGCTAAGACTTTTTTAGTAATAAATTAATTCTAACAAATAAGAAGGAATTTCAAAGCTTACTACCAGTTTCCAACATGGTGCGAAGCGAGGTGTAGCTAGGACAGGCCGACGATGATATGATGAGACATGAAAGGCGTCATTACAAATCCAAATGATGGAATGGTCTAAGATTCCGTGAAAGGAATGGGATTAGATAAGAAAGACTAGAAGTGGAAAGCAACAATTGGGAATTTTGTGGATAAGGAGTAGTCAGAGGGTCGGAAATTCTCGACTGAGTTCAAGGCAGTCGGACAAAACTGAATATGGAAAGGAAAGAAGGGAAAACTGTCCCCAGCAGGAGTATCAAATCCAATCATCACGCCCTAAACTGACCAACTTTTTCTTTTTGTTTGAAACATGGGGGAAGTATTAGTGATAGCGGAGAGAATTTTTTGCGAAAAGAGAGCAAATACCAAGCAGCCACCAAACTAGGACAGAAAATTTTCTTTATTTGTTGAACTTAGTTGAATTCAGGCATCCACCTGGAGAACAAGGAATAATAGTTAAAGGTAGTTGAAGTCAGGAGCCCGCCTAGAGAACAAAGGTGTACATTTTAGAGTTTTGAAGTCAGGAGCCCACCTGGAGAACAGAGGTGTACATTTTAGAGTTTTGAAGTCAGGAGCCCGCCTGGAGAACAGAGGTGTACATTTTAAAGTTTTGAAGTCAGGAGACCGCCTGGAGAACGGAGGCGTACCTATTAAAGTTTTGAAGTCAGGAGCCCTCCTGGAGAACGGAGGCGTACCTATTAAAGTTTTGAAGTCAAGAGTGCACCTGGAGAACGGAGGCGTACCTATTAAAGTTTTGAAGTCAGGAGCCCTCCTGGAAAACAGAGATGTACATTTTAAAGTTTTGAAGTCAGGAGCCCGCCTGGAGAACGGAGGCATGCCTATTAAAGTTTTGAAGTCAGGAGCCCGCCTGGAGAACGGAGGCATACCTATTAAAGTTTTGAAGTCAGGAGCGCGCCTAGAGAACGGAGGCGTACCAATTAATGTTTTAAAGTCAGAAGCTCGCCTGGAGAACAGAGGTGTACATTTTAATTAGTTTTGAAGTCAGGAGCCCGCCTGGAGAACGGAGGCGTACCTATTAAAGTTTTGAAGTGAGGAGCCCGCCTGGAGAACAGAGGTGTACATTTTAAAGTTTTGAAGTCAGGAGCCCGCCTGGAGAAAAGAGGCATACCTATTAAAGTTTAAAAGCCAGGAGCCCGCCTGGAGAACGGAGGTGTACAATTTAAAGTTTTGAAGTCAGGAGCCCGCCTGGAGAACGAAGGCGTACCTATTAGAGTTTTGAAGTCAGGAGCCCGCCTGGAGAACAGAGGTGTACATTTTAGAGTTTTGAAGTTAGGAGCCCGCCTGGAGAACAGAGGTGTACATTTTAGAGTTTTGAAGTCAGGAGCCCGCCTGGAGAACAAAGGCGTACCTTTTGAAATCAGGAGCCCGCCTGGAGATCAGAGGTGTACATTTTAGAGTTTTGAAGCTAGAAGCCCGCCTGGAGAACAGAGGTGTACATTTTAGAGTTTTGAAGTCAGGAGCCCGCCTGGAGAACAGAGGTGTACATTTTAGAGTTTTGAAGTCAGGAGCCCGCCTGGAGAACAGAGGTGTACATTTTAGAGTTTTGAAGTCAGGAGCCCGCCTGGAGAACAGAGGTGTACATTTTAGAGTTTTGAAGTCAGGAGCCCGCCTGGAGAACAGAGGTGTACATTTTAGAGTTTTGAAGTCAGGAGCCCGCCTGGAGAACAGAGGTGTACATTTTAGAGTTTTGAAGTCAGGAGCCCGCCTGGAGAACAGAGGTGTACATTTTAGAGTTTTGAAGTCAGGAGCCCGCCTGGAGAACAGAGGTGTACATTTTAGAGTTTTGAAGTCAGGAGCCCGCCTGGAGAACAGAGGTGTACATTTTAGAGTTTTGAAGTCAGGAGCCCGCCTGGAGAACAGAGGTGTACATTTTAGAGTTTTGAAGTCAGGAGCCCGCCTGGAGAACAGAGGTGTACATTTTAGAGTTTTGAAGTCAGGAGCCCGCCTGGAGAACAGAGGTGTACATTTTAGAGTTTTGAAGTCAGGAGCCCGCCTGGAGAACAGAGGTGTACATTTTAGAGTTTTGAAGTCAGGAGCCCGCCTGGAGAACAGAGGTGTACATTTTAGAGTTTTGAAGTCAGGAGCCCGCCTGGAGAACAGAGGTGTACATTTTAGAGTTTTGAAGTCAGGAGCCCGCCTGGAGAACAGAGGTGTACATTTTAGAGTTTTGAAGTCAGGAGCCCGCCTGGAGAACAGAGGTGTACATTTTAGAGTTTTGAAGTCAGGAGCCCGCCTGGAGAACAGAGGTGTACATTTTAGAGTTTTGAAGTCAGGAGCCCGCCTGGAGAACAGAGGTGTACATTTTAGAGTTTTGAAGTCAGGAGCCCGCCTGGAGAACAGAGGTGTACATTTTAGAGTTTTGAAGTCAGGAGCCCGCCTGGAGAACAGAGGTGTACATTTTAGAGTTTTGAAGTCAGGAGCCCGCCTGGAGAACAGAGGTGTACATTTTAGAGTTTTGAAGTCAGGAGCCCGCCTGGAGAACAGAGGTGTACATTTTAGAGTTTTGAAGTCAGGAGCCCGCCTGGAGAACAGAGGTGTACATTTTAGAGTTTTGAAGTCAGGAGCCCGCCTGGAGAACAGAGGTGTACATTTTAGAGTTTTGAAGTCAGGAGCCCGCCTGGAGAACAGAGGTGTACATTTTAGAGTTTTGAAGTCAGGAGCCCGCCTGGAGAACAGAGGTGTACATTTTAGAGTTTTGAAGTCAGGAGCCCGCCTGGAGAACAGAGGTGTACATTTTAGAGTTTTGAAGTCAGGAGCCCGCCTGGAGAACAGAGGTGTACATTTTAGAGTTTTGAAGTCAGGAGCCCGCCTGGAGAACAGAGGTGTACATTTTAGAGTTTTGAAGTCAGGAGCCCGCCTGGAGAACAGAGGTGTACATTTTAGAGTTTTGAAGTCAGGAGCCCGCCTGGAGAACAGAGGTGTACATTTTAGAGTTTTGAAGTCAGGAGCCCGCCTGGAGAACAAAGGCGTACCTTTTGAAATCAGGAGCCCGCCTGGAGATCAGAGGTGTACATTTTAGAGTTTTGAAGCCAGAAGCCCGCCTGGAGAACAGAGGTGTACATTTTAGAGTTTTGAAGTCAGGAGCCCGCCTAGAGAACAAAGGCGTACCTTTTGAAGTCAGGAGCCCGCCTTGAGAACAAAGGTGTACATTTTGAAGTTTTGAAGTCAAGAGCCCGCCTAGAGAATAGAGGTGTACATTTTAAAGTTTTGAAGTCAGGAGCCCGCCTGGAGAACAGAGGTGTACATTTTAGAGTTTTGAAGTTAGGAGCCCGCTTGGAGAACAAAGGCGTACCTTTTGAAGTCAGGAGCCCGCCTGGAGAACAGAGGTGTACATTTTAGAGTTTTGAAGTCAGGAGTCCGCCTGGAGAACAGAGGTGTACATTTTAAAGTTTTGAAGTCAGGAGTCCGCCTGGAGAACAAAGGCGTACCTTTTTGAAGTTTTGAAGTCAGGAGCCCGCCTGGAGAACGGAGGTGTACATTTTGAAGTTTTGAAGTCAGGAGTCCGCCTGGAGAACAAAGGTGTACATTTTAAAGTTTTGAAGTCAGGAGCCCGCCTGGAGATCAGAGGCATACCTCAAAAAGTTTCAGAAGTCAGGAACCCGCCTAGAGAATAGAGGAATATAATTAAAGAAGTTAGGAGCCCGCCTGGAGAACAGAGGAATACAATTAAAGTAAAGAAGTCAGGAGCCGCCCTGGAGAACAGAGGAATACAATTAAAGTAAAGAAGTCAGGAGCCCACCTGGAGAATAGAGGAATACAATTAAAGCTAAAAGTCAGAAGATCGCCCATACAACAGAGGATCATTTCAAGATGTTGAAGTCAGGAGCCCGCCTGAAGAGTAGAGGAATACAATTCAAGTCAAGCAGTCGGTGCAAGGCATCGACAAAGGAATTGCTATAGGAGAATACAAGACAATAAGGCATCAAGAAACACAAGAGCAAGTTTGAATGTCTAGATACGATTTTGTAATTCATAGACTATAGTTTAGTCTAGCTTCTTATTTTCTTTTAGCATGGTGTAATAAGGACGTCAGCAAGCAGGAGCAGCAACATTAGTAACAATGAAACCACAGCTTCACGGTAGTCCCAGCTACCGAAACGTTTTGAACTATATTGACCTGATTCCTTTTTAGCCAAGGATATGTAGAAAACCTTTGAAGAAGAGGTTCAGTCAAATCTTTCAAAAATTGCTTCCCACGGAGTATTCGAAACGGGAAAAAATCGCTCGTATCCACTCACTTTATCTTTGCACGAAAACTCTTCATGTTTCCGAACAAAGAGGGGAAGTTGTGAGCACGTGATTTTTGCCCTATGAGAATTACTCCCAAAAATTCAAAACAAAATAATTTTTGTGTTGTTTGCAACTTTGTGGATTTTGGTAGTATTTTTCTTTTATTGTTTGCATTTGTCTGTGCATGTTTATTTGATCAATTAACAAGAAAACACAAAAATAGATTACATTGACATTTAGGATTTAATTTTATAACTTTTAGTTAAATAGTAAATTACTTATTTTATAAAATGAAGGAAAAACATAAAAGATAATGCACTTTAGTGTTTAATTGTGTGATTTGGTATTTAAGTATTTGTGACAATTACTATAATTAGCATTGGTTTTCACAATTTGATTAGGATTTTTATTTTTTACAAAATTTTGAAAGAAAATGAATAAATAAATAAAAAGAGTTGAGTGAAGAAGAGACCGGATTTGGGCCAAAAATTGAGTGGCCAAAAAGAATTTAGCCCAAAACCCAACCCCTAACCCGATCCAAGTCGGTCCATCTCTCACATCAGCAAAACAACGTAGTATGGTAACAGAACTACATTGTTTCAAGGTCCACAGATCTCGACCGTTCATTATTTCACATCCAATGGCTAAGACACAATCTCACAGCCCAACCCCAACCCCAACCCGTTTTCAACCACGACCCAACCGCCGCTAAAAGAAACGACATTGTTCCTATCAAGTGATTGATCCAGGTCGTTGATCTCAGTTGATCTAATGGTTTGGATTCAATCTCCCAACCTGTATATATGTGTGTAACACACCCCGCCCCCTCCTAAAGCCCCCACCTCGTCTCCTTCATCTTTTCAGAGACGACCTAAACCCAAACTCTAGCAGCCGCCACCACTCTCCACCGCCCTAAACCTGGCGGCGCCGGCTCCAATGACCTCCATTTTCACACCATGGACCCCCCTCAACCTCCCCATTCCAAATATCCAAACAGCTTCCCTCAAAACCCAGCCAAGCTCTTCGAATATTCGATCGAAAAGATCGAGTCCAAACCCTAACTTACCCAAACCATCCCAAATCGACACCTCGTGACCCCATCACCTTCCTCTACCTTAATCTTTAACCGATTTCCTTCAAATCCTAACAGAACCCCTCAAATATTAAATCATAAGTTGAAAAAAATAGGTCAAAGTTGAGATTTCTGTGGACGATTCCAGTCCAAAATGGTTTTAATCATTTGTTCTCTATGAGAACATGCGATTAATATCAAATTAGACCGGAAACCCAAAGTTTTAATGAATTAGGGTCCCCTTTTTCTTTTGGTTCGAAGAATAACAGGTTTTTTGCCTTTTTCTCTTTCGGATTAATTTTTGGTATATTTGGTTTCTCCTTTATTTTGTTTTCTTCCATCCGTATTCTTCTTTATTTTGCTGATCAAATTTTAATTGAAATTTGATCAGTCTCCTAATATAGGTTGATTTCGCGTGTTGTTTCATTTCTTTAGATAAGTTTGTTTGATCTGTTAGGATTTTAGTTAGTATTAGGATTGGAATTGATATATCGCCTAATTCTTCTACGTAGTTGAACTAAGGATTACATTGAATCTAATTGATACACATTGTAGTTTAAGTGTTCATTAATTCAAGATGGTAGGTGAGCATGGATTTTAGGGGGACAATTTGGGAGTGGAAAGTTCTGCCAACACCAGAGTGATATTTTAAACTAATTAATTAATAAATGAAAGTGGAACTGACACATTTGTTTTAGAACACCTTTACTAGTGGGAAATCAGAAAACAAACATGGGTTAATGATAAAAGGGTAGAGGATGCATGTGCTAAGGGAATTTACAGGCTGAAAAGTGAAAGGTTCGAATAAAAAGGGATTGGTTCTAGCCTTTAAATAGACACGCACACACATTATGAAGAGGAGAGATAGACATACAGAGGAGAGACAGACATACTGAGAGGGTTTGATAATCGGAGAGAGATAGAGAGTGAGTTTGAAAATTGGGAGAGAAATAGAGATCAGACATTGAGTTAAGAGAGCTTAAACATTCTGAGAAACAGAGAGTGACTGATACACTGGTATACATTGAGGGGGCTACATTTTAGAGATTGAAACTTAAAAGGAGTAAAGACAAACTTTGAACATCGAAAAGAGAGGAAAACGATTCTGGAAATATAGAGGGGGAGAGAGTTAGGAAGAAAAAGAAGAAAGAGACAGGGAAAAAAGAGAGAGTGATAGAATTTGAAAGGAAGCAGCGGAGAGCTTAGAGATTCACTGTACCATTGAATTAAATCTTCTATAAATTTGTAGGTTTCAAACTGTTGAACCCATTTTCTGATTTGCTTGGGGATTAAAAATGGTTTGAACTTGTTTTCTCCTTGAGGGTTTTGGTTGGATTTTCGTCACTTTGTTACTGTTTCATTGAGGGTTTTGAAGTTGCACTGTTGTTGTTGTCTTGATGTTGATCTTCTTACCTTTGTTTCATTTTTACCATCCAGGTACACACTCCTGATTTAATCATGTAATACAGTTTCATGAGCTGCATTTCTTGAAAAGGAAATGAAGATTGTCTTCCCCATTCAGCTGTCAATTATTTAGTTTATTTTTGTCAATTGGTAGCTTTATATATCTCCTTCTTAGCTTAAATTGAAGTTTACATAAGTTTAGTAGTATAATTATGTAGTCCATATTGATTAACCTTCTTTAATTTTGAGTTACATCATGGTTAGAAATGATTATCAGTTCTGGAAGTTATGCATATTAGTCCCTAGTGTCGAATAGTTTGTTAAGTACAAGTTGCTTATATCTGAACTGGGGAATTATGTATGATAGTTGAAGTAATGTATGTCTATTTTCTAAGGTGAAATTTAATTCTGTTTGAGAATGGCTAAAGAAGTTGTTTGATCAGCAAGATCAACTTGGTTTATAGTTAATGGTCAAATTCAGATTTCTTTTGTTTTGTTTTAAATCTGTAACGACTCCACTTGTTAAAATGTCCTGTAATTGATTAATGTTAAGTAACAAAATCCAGAGTTAATTTGCACAGGTATTGGCCCATTGATGGGTTTTGTTAGGCTTAGCTGGTGTTAGGCTTGTTTCGAGCCCAAGTGGATTCCGGCCTGGCATGGCCATCTTCAGAAGTTGTGAAGGCTTCATCTTGCAAGCATCAATAAGAAATAGCCATTTGATATCATATTAGGCCTCACGATAGGTTGGGCCCAAATTCTAAAATCATAAACCAAAATAGACTTCACTTAGTCTTAATTCTACATTTGAGATTAAGAATTTTTAGACAAATAAATACAATTCATTATGTCTCGTTTCATAATCGGATCAATGTAATCAATAGGGGGAAGCCATAGTAGGCAACGAAAAATATATAATTAGGGCCCTCACAAGTTAATGTAGAAACCTATTAGCTAAGAATAATTTGAGGCGCGCTATGCTGAACAAAAGTGATAATTGCATGGCCCTCGTTTAAATTAATTTGGTATTGATCCTTAGAACTCGAAGCGTGCCATTTACCAAAATCCCTGGCCCTCGCAAAGTGCAAACGCGTAGTTGTTTTAGGCGCGTCATTCAATAATTTTATCTTCTTAAGCTCGGGTGCACATTTATGTGACTCAAATCCAAATCCCAACGAAGTTGAAATACGTCAAAAACCATGGGTGCACTTATGTGACATGGTTCAAGACATGTTTTAATGACGTTGCAATCCTCTTTTAAATATAATAACAAAGCAGTTAAAGAAGTTAAAATTTGCATACAGGTTCATGGTTATTTAAAATCAGATAATTTAAGTCGAATAGGATAGTTGAGTGACTGTGCTAGAACCACGGAACCCGGGAATGCCTAACACTTTCTCCCGGGTTAACAAAATTCCTTTCTCGGATTTTTGGTCCGCGGACTGTTAAACAGAGTCATTATTTTCCTTGATTCGGGATTCAACCGGTGACTTGGGACACCATAAATCTCCCAAGTGGTGACTTTGAATCTTCTAATAATAAATCTCATTTTGATTTTCCTTTAAGCGGAAAAACTCCCTTTATTATACTCACGGGGGTATAGTAGAAAAAAGGAGGTGTGACAGTCATCGAAGTAGTATCTGTCGTGGTTCGAATGAGGTTGAACCAATGTCGATGGCCATAGTCATTAGGATGTTACTTCGACTGTCGTTGAGGTAACATCTGCCATTGTTCGAATGAGGTCGAACTAATGTCCATGGACTTAGCCATTCGGACGTTGCTTCGACTGTCATCGAGAATACATCTATCGTGGTTCGAATAAGGTCGAACCAATGTCGATGACCTTAGCCGTTAGGATGTTACTTCAACAATCGTTGAGGTAACATCTGTCGTGGTTCGAATGAGGTCAAAGCAATGTCAATGGCCTTAGTCGTTGGGATGTTACTTCGACTATCGTTGAGGTAACATCTGTCGTGGTTTGAATGAGTTCGAACCAATGTCGATGGCCTTAGCCATTAGGATATTGCTTCGTCTATCGTTGAAGTAACATCTGTCGTGGTTCGAATGAGGTTGAACCAATGTCGATGACCTTAGCCATTGGGATGTTGCTTCGACTATCGTCGAAGTAGTATCTATCGTGGTTCGAATGAGGTCGAACCAATATCGATGGCCTTAGCCGTTAAGATGTTGCTTCGATTGTCGTCGAGGTAGTATTAGTTCATGTCGTGGAGATTTTTGTTTACACAATGGAGATCGACACTTGTTCACATAATGGAGATTTTTGTTTATACAACGGAGACGACTTCTATTCATATAATGGAGATTTTTATTTGTATGATGGAGATGAATTCTATTCAAACAATGGAGATCGACCTCTGCATAAGTAATGGAGATTGACTTCCGCATATGTAATGGAGATCGACCTTTGCATAAGTGATGGAGATCGATTTCCGCTTACGTAGTGGAGATTGACTTCTAATCATACAATGGAGATCGACCTCTGCGTAAGTAATGGAGATCGACTTCTGCGTATGTAATGGAGATCGACCTCTGCATAAGTGATGTAGATAAACTTCCGCATACGTAATGGAGATTGACTTCCGCATATGTAATGGAGATCGACCTCTGCATAAGTGATGGAGATCGACTTCCACATACGTAATGGAGATCGACTTCTGCATGTGTAATGGAGATTTACTGGGGTAGTCCATTTATTACTTCGGTCTACAGACCGTGATGCTTGACAGAGGTGATGAATCGCACTCCTGATCCACGGGGCATCCCCTTTGCCGCCTCGTTAAAAACCTCCTCGAGAAAACCTAATTGGGACAAAACTCAGGTGAGGGAAAAAGAGTACGACTTAGGAGACACCTCTTAGAAGTGGAAGTACTTGAGGTGAGCGACATTCTAGTTGTTTTGGAGTGGTTTCCCTTCCATTATTTCCAGTTTAAACGCTCCCTTGTCCGCGGCTGCTATGATTTTATGCGGTCCGTCCCAATTGGTTCCCAACTTTCCCTTGTTTGGGTCTTTCGATGCCAGTGTCTTGGCCTTGAGGATGTAATCACCAACTTTGAGTGATCTCACTTTAGCTTTTCTGTTGTAGTATCATTCTTATATGGGCCATGTCTCTCCGCTCTTCGACTTCGTCTAGGTCTTGTAACCTATTTTCGTCATTACCTGCTCAGCTATCATAGGAGTATCTCGGGCTTGGTTCCCCGATCTCAACGGGTATGACTGCATTGGTCCCACAGACCAGTGAATATGGCATTTCTCCCGCATTGGACTTTGGCATTGTTTGGTATGCCCATATTGCTTTAGGCAGTATTTCGGGCCATAGCCCTTTAGCTTTCTTGAGCTTTTTTTCAGTATGTTCAATATTACTTTATTCGAGGACTCAGCTTGAACTTTGGCAGTTGGGTGGTATGGAGTGGAGAGTATCCGCTTAATGTGCCATTTTTCGAAGAACTCGATCGTTTTCTTTCCGATGAACTGAGGTCCATTGTCGCAGCTGATTTCTTTGGGAAAACCCAAATGACATATGATATTTTTCCATATAAAGGCGATGACTTCCTGTTAGTGTATTTGAGTGTACGCACCTGCGTAAACCCATTTGGTGAAATAGTCAGTTAAAACTAAAAGAAAATATACCTTTCCTCGCCCAGACGGCAGGGGCCCGATTATGTCCATGCCCCATTTTATGAAGAGCCATAATGAAGTAACTGAATGGAGGAGTTATCCCACTTGATATATCATTGGGGCGTATTTTTGGCACTGCTCGCATCTTTGGACGTAGTCTTCTGCTTCTTTTTTCATAGTAGGCCAGTAATACCTTGCACGGATGAGACATCAAATGAGGGCGCGAATCCCACTATGGGTGCCGCAATGGCCCTCATGCTCCTCCTTCAATACTTGTCTTGTTTGGTGGGGTCCGAGGCATTTAGCGAGGTGGTCGCCGAATGTTCTTTTGTAGGGGTCGTGATTCACCAGGCTATATCGGGTAGCTTGCACTCGGAGTTTCTTGGCTTCTTTTTTTTCTTGCGGGAGTGTTTCATCCTACAGATAGGATACAAAGCGGTTGCTCCAGTCCCCGATTAAATTCAAGGAAAATACCTCGACGTGATCTATGGATGAATGGAGGAGAGTGACCACGTTTCCTTTTTTGATGTTCTTGGTGGCTGCGGATAGTTTGGCTAGGCCATCTACTTCAATGTTTTATGCCCTATGTATCTGCTCGAGTCAGCATTCGTCGAATTCCAAAATCAGTTTGTGGATCTCTAATTGGTACTTTTGTAGTATTTGTTCTTTAATTTGGAAAGTCCCGATAACTTGATTTACGACAAGTTGAGAGTCGCAGTGGAGGATGAGTCGATGGGCTCCGTACTTGAGTGCTAACTTCATACCTGCAACCACAACCTCGTACTCACCCTCGTTGTTAGTCATCTCGGGACATCTTATGGACTTGTGAATTACTTTGCATGTAGGGACTTCGATGAGGAGTCCTAGTCCCGATCCTGAGGCATTCGAGGCTCCGTCAGTATAGAGGGTCCAAATGTCGGTAAGAGTAGAGATGCAAAAGGCCTCTTGTTCCGCTTCCGGCAGAATTTCCGCAATAAAATCGGCGACAAAGTTGGCGAGTACCTGCGACTTAATGGCAATTTGTGGGTGATATGTTATGTCGTGCTCGCTGAGCTCTATGGACCATCTGGCGAGTCTTCCTGAGAGCTCGGGTTTATGCAGGATGCCCTTTAGGGGAAATGTTGTTAACTTTTCTGGGGTGACACTGAAAGTATGGTCTAAGCTTTCGTAAAGCTATGACTAGTGCCAGAGCCAGTTTTTCAAGGTGTGGATACCTTGCTTCGGCATCGATTAAGGTCTTGCTGATATAGTAAATAGGGGATTGCGTACCTTTATTTTTGCAGACCACGACTGCGCTGACGGCGACTTCGGATACCACTAGGTATACGAGCAGACTCTCGCCTAGGTCCGCATTGACGAGTAGTGGTGGCGAGGACAGGTATGCTTTCAGTTTCCTCAAGGTTTCGATGCACTCTTCGTTCCATTGTAGTCTATGATACTTTTTAGTACATTGAAGAACTTGTGGCACCTGTCCGAAGATCGTGAAATGAACCTTGATAGGGCGACTATTCGCCCCGTCAGCTTTTGTACCTGTTTCTTGCTGTTCAGTACCTCAAGTATCGTGTCTATGGCCTTGATCTGGTCCAAGTTGACCTCGATGCCTCGTTGTGACACAAGGAAACCCTGAAATATTCCAGAGGCCACGCCGAAGGTGCATTTTTCCGAATTCAGTTTCATCCCGTACTGCTTTAATGTCTTGAAGGCTTCTTTCAAATGACCGATATGGTCTTTCTTCTTAGCCGATTTTACCAGCATGTCATCGAGATAGACCTCCATTGTGTTGCCGAGATGTTCCTTGAACATCTTGGTAACTGACCTCTAGTTTGTGACCCCCACATTCTTGAGCCCGAATGGCATCACCTTATAGTAGTAAGTCCCTTGGTGGGTAATGAAAGTTATTTTCTCTTGATCCTCCTCGTTCATTAGGATTTGGTTGTATCCAGAGTAGGCGTCCAAGAAACTCAGCAGTTCATGTCTCGTTGTTGTGTCGATTAGTTGGTCGATATAGGGTAATAGAAAGGAATCTTTCGGACATGCCTTGTTCAGATCGGTGACGTCCACGCACATTCTCCACTTGCCATTTTTATTTTTGACCATGACCACATTAGCAACCCATCGAGGGTATTTCAATTCTCTGATGGAGCCGTTGTACAGTAATTTGTCCACTTCTTCACTGACTGCCTCATTAATTGCGGTATTGAATTTCCTCCTCATCTGCCGCACGGGCGGATAGAGCAGATTGGCATTAATCCTATGAATGGAGATTTCTTTTGGAATCCCCGGAATATCTAAGTGTGAAAAGGCAAATAGATCGGCATTGTTAGTGAAAAATTCGAGATACTTACCTGGCTCAGAAAGATTGTGCCCGATACAAGCCTTTTTTGTGTCGTTGGCATTGTCCTAGTGTACCGGGTTGATATCTTCAATAGTTGCTTTGCTAGCTTGTACAACGTCAGGGTCTATGATGACTTCTACTGGTTTGTCAGTTTTAGCTCCCAACATGGCTGATTGCTATACTTCCGCGCTTGCCCCTTTTAACTTCTTAGTATACGTGCAATCTTGGGTGATTCGGTAGCATTCCTGGGTGGTATGCAACCCGCCTCGAATGCCAAAAATTCCCCACGGGGTGGGAAACTTGATTACCTGATTGAAGCTTGAGGGGATGGCTCGCATGGCGTGTATCCACGGGCGTCCTATGATGGTATTATAAGCGGTTTCCTAGTTCATGACATGGAATGTTGTTTCCAGCGTGACTCCCCTAGCCAGGACTGGTAGTGCTATTTCTCCAGATATCCGCTCTACTGCATTGTTAAAACCCGTTAGTGTTATGCAATATGGTATTATCTTATCCTCGAGCTTCATTCGCATGAGGACTCTTGGGTGGATAATACACACGATGCTTCCGTCATCTACCATAATTTTTTTCACACCTGTATCAGCAATGCGTAATGTTATGACTAGGGCATCATAATGAGGGAAAGACAAACCATCGGTATCTGACTTTTTGAAGATGATTCAGTCTTCGAAGCCGTCATACCGTTCATGAGTGATTGTTCGCTTCAGCTTATGCGTGGTGGAAAACTTTACGTGGTTGATCACTAAGTCATCGCCACTGCCGATAATCATTTTTATGGTATGTACCTGTAACGGTGGCCTTGGTGGTCCTTGAGATGGGTCGCGTCCTCTAGAGAAGTTGGCCTTCCCTTTGTCGCTGAGCAGTTCTTTCAGGTATCCCTTCAGCATTCTAACCACCTCCTATCGTAAACCTATGCAATCCTCGGTCTTGTTTCCTCTTTCCTGATGGAATTTGTAGGGGACATTTGACCTTCTTGTATTTGGGTCCGATTTCATCTTTTATGGCTTCATACCCAGCTTCTCTAGTGCGTACACTATTTTTGAAAGGGAAACACAAAAGTTATGAGCAGATAATAATGGAGGCATATCTTTTTCATTTTAAAGGGGCGCGATATGTCGCGGCGCAGCATCTGCATGCCTCGGGGAGGCTGATTAGGGGTTCTGACGTAGAGCTGATGCCTTTCTATGTTGAAACGTAGGAGCTGATCCCTTCATCCGTCGTTACGTCGATACCTCTTTACCTCAAATTTTACTGACATCGGTTGCTGGGTTGGACCATTGAGATCATCTTCATCTGCTCTTACTTCGGTGTAGTAGGCATTATCGATCTCCTCCCATGTGGTGGGAGGGTACTTCATAAGTCTATTGAGTAACTTCTTGGTCGCCTTCGCCCCACCTCTGTTTAATCTGTTCTGGAAGGCTGCGACTGTCATTCCTTCTAACATATTTGGCAGTCCCATTCTTACCCTATTGAACTGGGCTAAGAAGTCTCGAAGCCCCTCGCCCGCCGTTTGTCTGATGGCGAAGTTGTCGTTGACTCGAGCTTCAGCCTTCTTTGCTCCTGCATGAGCGGCAGCGAATTTATCTGCCATTTCCTCAAACGTTGAGATTGACCGTGCTGGTAGCTGAGAATACTAGGTTAGTGCTCCTCCTATCAAATTCTCACCGAACGTTTTAATAGCACAGATGGCACTTGTTCTTTCGACAAGTCGTTGCCTTTTACAGCAGTGACATAATGGATCAGGTGATCTTCTGGATCCGTGGTCCCGTCGTATATTCTCAAGTATGGTGGCATTTTAAAGTTTTTCGGGATGGGGTGGGGGGGAACTTTTTAACTGTACGGCTGCTCGACAAACCTTCCCACGTCGCATTTTGGAAGCAGATTAGGGACACCGGGTATTTTGTCAACCCCTTCCTGGTGTTCTTTCATTTGGTCACGAAGCATCTTGTTCTCGTTTTTCATTTCTTCCACTTTCTTTAGGATGGCGGCGAGTGTACCATCACTTGTATCGGTGGTAATGCAATTGTTGATTGTTTGTACAGTGCTTGGCTCGCCGGTGACAACAGCGACTTCCAACACCGGCATATCTCCAGTATTTCTTAGAGAGGTTTTTTCGAGCATGGTGTTTAGAGCAATTGTCAATCATTCCTCTAACAACTTTTTGACTGCTGGTAGTGTTCCTCTCACCGTGGATGTTGAAGTTTCTCTTTCGCGCAAGATCATCAGATTCTCGAGTATAGAGGGTGAGATCTCCCCCTCTGATGTACCTCTTGGTGTTATATGCTCGGTATCTTCTCTGCCAGCTTCGCTGAGAGAGTCTAAGAGGTTTTTTGAGACATTCGCTATCGCTTTCAACCTTGCTTCTTTCTCTCCCTTCGCTGATTTCTATGGAGTGCGAAGGATAGAGATCATTGCTTTTGATATCCCAGGTGAGAACTACGATTTTGACTACAGAAATCCCCACAGACGGCGCCAAATTGTTTGACTCAAAAGTTGTTAAACCCCTTTTAAGAAAATCAATCAAAGAGATGAAGGGGTAAATCGTAGTCAGAGATAATAATCCCCAGGATTGTTTTAATAATCGGAATAATAACAACAGTTTATGAACAAGAGAGAGATATAAAGATTAGAGAGAGAATCAGTTTTTCTATTACCAGTTATCTGTCCATTACAAAATTCGGATCCCCCTTTATATAATGGGGGGATCCAAATTTAGTTCTCGGAACGACCATTATAAAGTCTGCTCTATAACGGGGCCGTCGACAGGTCGAGGTTGTTTCGCCTCTTACCCCTAGGTCGTCCTCACATCGACTCATGAATCAATCAATGGTTGGTCGTATCGACCGGAAGGTACGAAGGTCAAATTTGACCCCATACAAAGAATGCACGTACACGTAAGAAAAAACTATTGAACAATAAGAAATCAAATAGGCAATGTTTCTCGAGTATTGTTTTATATCCTTGCTTTAAATTTTTCTCAAAGTATTTAGTGGTTTGTTTCAACGGAATACCTATGTGCTCTATTTACAACAGTTCTCTTTATTTTATACAATTGTCTTATTTAGATAATTAGTAGTAGTAGTAGTGTGTGTGTATATATATATATATATATATATATATATATATATATATATATATATTTGAAAATCTTGTAATATTTATCAAATTTATATCTATACCTACTTATCAATATCTACATTATTACAAAATCATGAATATTATTTCTTTTACACCTTCTAAAAGCTAATTTTTTTTTTTAGAAAGATAAGTAAGACTTGGATATATAGCATTGTAACATTCAAACTTTATCCCTAACTAATATTCATGATTTTGAAATTAACTAAATTTTACTTTATAAGTCCATGTTGGATGGACTTTGCAATGGATCGGAAAGTAATTGCAGTTTTTATTTTACTAAGGTGTCCTGCGAGTACCAAGCTTCGATCTTGATAAGATATTCAACATTCCTGTTGATTGTGCTCATAATAGGAATCCACTTTTGAAGATATCAAAATTCATAATTTTAGCTCATATATAGTAGGAGTCTTTTGTATGTGCTTCTACATACAAAATACTTGCAACATAATTTTTTTTTCTCTTTAACATGTTAGATGCCTATCTTTTGCAAATTGAAGTTGATAAACGTTTTTTGTGGTTAAATAGATAAAAAAAATTTCAGTAAATTCTAGCGATAATATTTGATTGTCTTTTAGGGATCTTGTTGATTTTGGAGAGAATTGACTGAAAATATTTTGTGAGAAAATGTAATCTATCTCTCTGTCTTCACAATCATACTGTACAGATGTTTATATACAAGTGAAAGTAAAAATAAATGGTTAGATGAGCTATCATCCACTCAGCCTTAACCTCCTTTAACTAACTATATATGTGTACAACTATTACAATTAAATAAGAACCTTCTAGATGGAACACGTGACCAACCCATGTGAAATAGGCAAATGAGTAACTAAGGCTTCTGTGTTTATTTCTCATTGAAGTGTAATGCCTCTCTCTGCTTGGGTAAAATTTGAGTGGAGGATTATTCAGGATGTGATAGAGATTCAACGTCAACACACCCCTCCCTCAAGTTGGAGGGGGAGGAAAGCACCCCTAACTTGCCCAGAAGGAGATGATGTTGAGGAGAAGGAGATGATGTTGAGGAGAAGGAAGAGATTTGGTAAAAATGTCAGCGAGTTGGGACTGAGATGGAACAAAAGTTAAGGAAATGAGACCGGATTGAAACTGTTGGTGGACAAAATAGCAGTCGAGTTCGACATGTTTCATACGCTCATGAAAGACGGGGTTTTCGGCGATGTGGATAACAGCTCGGCTATCGGAGAAATAGAAAGGTCGGACAAAAAACGCACAAGCCAAGTCAGCTCGGCAACTACCCGGCACATGGAACAATACTGAGCTTCGGCGAAGGACAAAGAAACAGAAGGCTGTTTCTTGGATTTCCAAGAAATGGGACTGCCACCAAGGCTGATGAAATATCCACCAACAGAGCGACGAGAGTTAGGTCAAGAGCCCCAATCAGAATCATAAAAATTAAGAAGATCAAAAGAAGAATAAGCATTCAAAAAAATACGTAAACCTGGGTCAAATAAGATGTAGCGAAGATAGTGTTTAGTAGTGGAAAGATGAGGGGCACGAGGATCTTGCATAAATTGGCTAAGGTGCTGGACAGTGGAAGCAAGGTCAGGGCGAGTATGTGTCAAGAAATTGCGTTTACAAGAAGACAACGGTAAAGAGAGGGATCACAAATAGGTTCACCAATACCAAAAAGAAGCTTAGAGGATTGGTCAAGAGGAGAGCGAGCAGGAGATAGGCCATGACAATCAAATTCAGTAAGAAGCTCAAGTGTGAATTTACGGTGACTGAGAATCAATCCATGAGGCTCACACAAAATCTCCATGCCAAGAAAAAATATAAGTCCCCCAAATCTGTAATTTTAAATTTAGCATCTAAAAAATGCTTGAGATCCTCAAGTTTTGAAAAATTATTGCTAGTGGGTAAAATGTCGTCCATATAAACAGCGACTAGCGAAACAGAATCCCTAGCCTTTTTGTAAAAAAAAGAGTAGTCGTTGAGTGAATGAGAGTAACCCTTAAAGTTCAAAGCACTAGTCAACCTAGCATACCATTGACGGGAAGCATGTTGAAGACCATAGAGAGATTTCTTTAGGCAACATACCATATTAGGAGAGGGGGGTTGTAACCCAGCTGGAAACTTCATATACATTTTCTTAGATAGATCACCATGTAAAAATGCATTATTGACATCCAATTGATATAAAGCCCAAACTTTTTTAACTGCAATGACTAGAATAACACGATGGTAGTCATCCTGACCACAGGAGAGAAGGTTTTAGTAAAATCTATACATTCTCTCTGAGTATCCCCACAAATAACCAAAAAATCCTTAAGCCTCTCCATACTGCCATCATAGTTGAGTTTGACCTTATAGGCCCATTTGCACGGAAGAGCCTTTTTCCAAGCTGGTAGAGGCACTACATCCCAAGTTTCATTAGTCAAAAGCGCATCAATTTCCTTAGTCATGGCTTCCTACCAACCAGGGTGCATGGCAGCCTGAGAGTAGGAAGCAGGTTCTTGAATATGAGGGATAGGAGTAAAGACTGGTTAGAGGGGGGTAAAGATGTGAGAAAATTAATTAGGTGAAGGAAAGGATAAAAAAAGGAAGTGGAGACATCAGCTAAGTGTACGACACCACAGATGTAATCAGACAAATAAGCAGGGGTTCTATGTTCCCTAAGAGACCGGCATAATATAGTTTCCAACACAATAGGAGAAGGGGAAGTAGAGATAGAAGGGCAGGATATAGGACTGGGTGAGATAGTACCAGGGAAGCAGTAGAGAGATAAATAGGAAAAGAAGAAATATCAGGAGAAAAGGAAGGAAAAAGTAGGTAAAGTAGTATGGGAAGGGGGATCTATATGTGAAATGGGAGAAGAAGGAAATAAAGGAAAAGCAGGGGATGACTTAGAAGAAAAAGGGAATATGAACTCATGGAAAATAACATTTCTGGAGATAAAAATGCGCCGAGACTGTAGATCCAATAATTTGTAGCCTTTCTTTCCAAAAGGATAACCAATGAATGCACAAACCACTGCACGAGGGTCTAGTTTCCTCCTCTCTTGAGAGAGGGTAGAGGCAAAACATAAACAACCGAAAGACCTTAAAATGGAATAGTCAGGAGGTTTGTGGAACAGAATTTCAAAAGTGGTTTTGTAATGTAAAAGTTTGGTAGGATATCGATTAATTAGAAATGAGATAGTAAGCAAACAATATCCCCAATAGGTAAGAGGAAGATGTGACTGGAACAAAAGAGCTCGACAAACTTCCAACAAATGCTTGCGTATACGCTCTAACACACCATTTTGTTGTGGAGTAGCAACACAACTTGTCTGGTGTATTATCCCTTTTGAAAGAAAATATGTAATAGTTTTAATGCTAGACCCAAGTTCTAAGGCATTGTCGGATCTTATTGTTTTTACTTTTGTGTCAAATTGTCTTTCCACCATGGAAATAAAGAACTGAAGAATGGTAAAGGTATTTCCTTTAGTGTTTAGGAGATATGTCCAAGTACCTCTACTAAAATTGTCAACTACAGTAAGAAAATACTTGAATCCATCATGAGTAGGTATTTTGTAGGTCCCCATGTGTCAATGTGTATTAGTTTAAAGACTTTAGAAGAAGAAATTGAACCAGAGGAAAATGTTAGTTTATGCTGTCTAGCCGTGGGGCAAATAGTACATGGATGGACATCTTGATTCAATGTATTTGGAGGAAAACAAGAAATGTTTTTCATACTACAAATAGTTATATGTCTCAGTCTAACATGCCATATATTGCGTGTAGTATTTACAGATGTAGACATAGAGTGAATTGGAAAACAACTAGCAGAGTTATGTAAAGAAACTGAAACATTAGAAACAGTAGTTGATTATCTGAGTGAGTTCTCTGGTGGTGAATGGATGGACTGAAGAATGTAGAGATCATTTATGATTTTAAGGCATTGTCGGATCTTATTGTTTTTACTTTTGTGTCAAATTGTCTTTCCACCATGGAAATAAAGAACTCAAGAATGGTAAAGGCATTTTCTTTAGTGTTTAGGAGATATGTCCAAGTACCTCTACAAAAATCATCAACTACAGTAAGAAAATACTTGAATCCATCATGAGTAGGTATTTTGTAGGGTCCCCATGTGTCAATGTGTATTAGTTTAAAAACTTTAGAAGAAGAAATTGAACTAGAGGAAAATGATAGTTTATGTTGTCTAGCCATGGGGCAAATAGTACATGGATGGACATCTTTATTCAATGTATTTGGAGGAAAACAAGAAATGTTTTTCATACTACAAATAGGCATATGTCCCAGTCTAACATGCCATATATTGCATGTAGTATTTATAGATGTAGACATAGAGTGAATTGGAAAACAACTAGCAGAGTTATGTAAAGAAACTGAAATATTGGAAACAGTAGTTGATTATCTGAGTGAGTTCTCTGGTGCTGAATGGATAGACTAAAGAATGTAGAGATCATTTATGATTTTACCAAGACCCAGTGGCCTTTTCAGTGATTGGCCCTGCAAAGAGCATAAAAAGGCACTAAAAATCAGGCCAACACTAAATTGGAGACATAATTTGTGTACAGATAACAAATTAAATTTGAATGAGAGAACAAATAGGACTCTATTTAGGATTAGGATTGGACATAGAGCAACTCTCCCTGCATGAGTTACTTTTATCTTATAGGAATTTGGAAGGTTAACAGTTAAAGGATAAGTGAGTATATGAATGTCAAAGAGAATTTACTTATCAAAAGTCATGTGTTCTGATACTCTAGTATCAAGAATCCATGAATGAATGAAGGATCTATCAGGAAGAATAGATGGTAAAATGGGAGCAATACTAGCACAGTTTGCAGTCACATTAACCTCAGAAGTTGATGTTGCTTGTTAACCAATTTTTACTTATTGTAGAATGTCCATCAGCTAAGAATATTGCTCTTGGCTTATTCCCACAGGGTTCTGAATTTGTAACCCCTGTGTATTAAAGACACCTGAAGTCTGATTCTTTTATATAGTTTGAAAAGTAGAGTGTTGATCAATGGTTCCATGTGGATTAAAGCATCATGTTGGGTTCCCCATTATGTTGTGATTTTCATCTTTAGTTATAGCTGAATTTCCTTGTACTACATGTTGGTTCTGAAAGGTTCCGGGCTTATTAGATTTGAAGTTGGCAGGATATCCATGGCGCTTAAAACACTTTTCAATGGTATGTCCTGGTTTTTGGCAATAGTTGCAAAATATATTTCTCCTGTCATTTCCCTTGATTGTGTTGAACTTATTACCATTTTTGAAAGAGGTATTAAAACTCACTTTTCCTTGCCCTTGGTAATTCATTTGTTTTTGTGCGGATACATTGAAGGAGCTGGAATCAATGGGTGAACATGTCATTGGCTGAATAGATCTCTGTCTCTCCTCCTGAAGGAGAGGAGAATATACCTTGTCAATATTTGGTTCTGGAGTCATCATCATAATATTCCCTCTATATGTATTATAATATTCATTTAATCCCATCAAAAACTACACAAGCTTATGTCTATTTTCTAAATCTCTGTTCTTTTGTTTTGCTTCACATTTGCACTCAATACAAACACAAGGAAGCCTTGTATCTATAGCTTCTATTTCATCCCAAATTGCTTTGATATTGTTAAAATATGTTGCGATATCAGATGATCCTTGCATAGTTTCTAATAACTTCTTTTGTAATCCAAACAGCATTGCAAAGTCAGATGTACCATACCTATCTTCAAGTTATTTTCATAGATCTCTAGCAGATTTGGAATGCAACACACTCGACCTTATGCCTTTAGTCAAAGAATTTAGCAGCCAATCCATAACCATGTCATTAACCCTTATCCAAAGGTTCAAATACGGTGAGTCCTCTCCAGGTTTTGAAATTTTTCCATTTATGGAACCTAGTTTATTCTTTGCTGATAAGGAGATTAACATAGATTTTCTCCAATCTGCATATCCAGTGCCATCGAATGGAGAGAATACAAGCAGCACACTAGGATTGTCCTAAGGACTCACCACGATCGGCCTCGTGCCAAAAGGATTATCTTCCTCCATTAATAGCAGAAATTTGCAGAAATTGCACAATTGTTAGAAAAAAATGAAGTAAATCAAAAGAGAGAGTGAATTGAAACAAATTGATTTCAGTTTGCCAAGCAAAAACTTCAGAGTACTGTCTTCGAAGAATGTAGAAATGGATCGAGCAAAGTTGCTCTGATACCATATTGATTTTGGAGAGAATTGACTGAAAATATTTTGTGAGAAAATGTAATCTATCTCTTTGTCTTCACAATCATACTGTACAGATGTTTATATACAAGTGAAAGTAAAAATAAGTGGTTAGATGAGTTGTCATCCACTCAGTCTTAACCTCCTTTAATTAACTAAATATGTATACAACTATTACAGTTAAATAAGAACCTTCTAGATGGCACGTGTGACCAACCCATGTGAAATAGGCAAATGAGTAACTAGGCTTTTTGTGTTTATTTCTCATTGAAGTGTAACGCCTCTTCCTCTTAACGCCTGTCTTTGCTTGGGTAAAATCTGAGTGGAGGATTGTTCAGGATTTGATGGAGATTCAACGTCAATAGAATCACAAAAAGCAAGAAGATCAATAAAGATGTGATAACAAAGGCACAATATTGATAAACAAGTTAAATCTTTGAAGATTTATTAGCTTTTAGTGACCTTCTTCTACTTTAAATCTTTGCAGTCAAGTAGAGAGCTTACTTTTTATATCATTGATATAACTCTTTGGATACGTGATATTAGAATTATTCAGATAATCACGACACATCTTATTTTTGCTTGGTCTTCATTGGAGCCATAGATACTTGTACAATCGTAGAGAAATAAATTCCTATACAAGTTTATTTGAAGGTATGATATTATGTTTATTAGTTTGATCGAGTTGTACAACTAACTGTTCTTTCTTTACGTGATGCCTACATTCAAAATATTTGACCTTAGAGTGGCAGTTTACACTCAAGGTAACTTCCGGTCCACTGTATGTGATAATTAAATGAGTAATTTATTGTTAAGCATTATGCATATCACTTGGACTCGTAATTTATTGTTAAGCACTATGCATAACACTTGTGCTCGTAATTTATTGTTAAGCATTATGCATATCACTTGTATTCTTATTCAGTATTCTCAATTGATTATCTATCGTACAACTTTCCATTTATGAAAAGCTGCATCGACATCATGAATGCTAATGTCCAATATTATACTAATAAACGTTGATGTCTTTAAATTTTTTAATCCAGGACGGCTATTTCTTTTTCCATGTGTTTCCTCCTGTATCCTTTTTCCCCCCCTCCTTTTTGGGAGATATTTGGTTATGAATGATCCAAAAAAAAAAAAAAAAAAAAAGGAAAAGAAGAGCGTAGGTTCCTGTCAAAAAATAAAAGATGATTTTGGAATATTTTTTGAACATTGTAGATGAAAACGCCAAAGAAGTATAAATTGAAGATTTTACAAGGTTGAAAAATAAGGGACAACAATCAAATGGTACTATATTTTATTCTACCATTTTATTAGTATCCTCATCAGTAATTTCATCGCAGAGTATGTTATAAACTCTGTGATGATCATAGAATATTTGGTCCTTTCAAGTTCATATTTTTTGCATTCTTGTTAGTAGGCGAGGTTGGCAAGCCTCAATAGGATTCGTACGGTAAGGTTAGTCTGGTTTGTGTTATATAGGTAACAATACCGGTGTTATTGTCCCCCTTATTTGTACTTTTCTTAATTGTTGTATTTTACTTTTCTGTTATTAATAAAAAATCTAGCCCTAGGCACTTGCCTAGTGGATTGCCAAAAAAAAAAAAAAAAGGTTTCCTGTCAACACTCTTCTGCGTCTGAATAAATTGCTTCTCTCAATCTGTTTCTAACAAAAATATTTTACGTTTACCTTTTAATTTGTTTTTCAGTTATTGAGATATTGTTGATTTTACACTTTGATCTTAAATTCAGATATATTACTGATCAAAAGCTCAATCACCTCCTTTCAAATATTGAATATCAGTATGTACATTTCTTCCTGTCTAACTATCTCAAGCTTAAAAGCACAAGGGGTGATAGTGAGTCTTCTTTTATTGGACAAGATGGTGAGTCTTTATTTTGTAAAATTTCGCATTATGGATTCGAACTAAATTCTGAGAGTTGTGAATGGCTCGTTGCTTTGGTCAAAGGTTAATATGATAACTATTAGGTGTGGCAAAGGGGCGGGGCGGGTCGGATATGGTTCGGGTCGAAAATGTGTAATGAAAAAACGGATCAATTATCCGACCCGACTCGTATTTAATACGGATAAAAAAGGATTAACCGGCGGATAATATGGGTTACCCATATTATCCATGACTTCTTGCATATGATCACTTATGGGAGAATTCTTAGTCTCCCTAACTTGAGGAACCCCCAATTTGAGGCTTTATAAATATATAAGTTAGACCCATTAGTTATTCATTGGTTACTCATTGGTTATCCATTTTTTAAATGGATGATATGGTTTTTATCCATATTTAACCCATTTTTAAAAAGTTCATTATCCAACCTATTTTTTAATAGATAATATGAGTGATTAACTATTTTTTTTTAACCATTTTGCCACCCCTAATAACTATCATGAGTAACTTTGACCATAAGGAATATGAATGCTAAAAATCTTTGGGACATTATAGGGGAGCCCTCTGTCATGATGAGTATGTGTGTTCCACAGCAATCTAAATTTAATCATACATTCATCAGGGATCTTCAAAATTATAAGAGAATTTCATATCCAAACTCCTTAATTAACTTTCAGTTATGTTATGCATAACGGTTGAATTGTAATAGAAGGTAACGGAATTTGGGTAAAATTAGTCAAACAAACAAAACTTGATTCACTAACCACCCTCTTCATTCATAACTTCTCCAAATCGCTTCGGAACTTAATGATTAGTGGAGAAAACATAAGAAATGTTTGTCGCATGACATTCCATAAATATAAAATTATATACAAATATAAACTGAAAGCAACAAATATCTAATTAATTTAATTTGTAGGGTTTGAACGATGTCCAATTACTTTAAAATTAAATAATATGTCTACGTGCAGGTAAAATTTATAATTTTTTTAGAAATTTAAATTAATTAACAAGGGATATACATGCAACACGCGTACACTAAATCTAATTATTAAAAAAGCTGAAATGCACGCATGTTTCACCTATCACATATAGGAGATTTAAAACATCACCTATTCCAAAAAGGAAGTTCGACACAATTGGGATTTTTTTATTTTAAAAATTGGAAGGAGTTACCAAAACTTAATTAATTATTTTTTAAACATAAAACACTTTTTAATGTTTTTAAAAAAAAAGTAACATTTATAAAATTGTGTTAACGGATTTTTCTCCGTTAACGCATTTCGCAATATAAAACTGCGAATTGCAGCCTTATTTAATTAAGGCAATTCGCAATATTATACTGCAAAATGGTAATTTGCAGTATAAAACTGCGAATTGCGTTAATTAAATAAGGCTCGTCTTCTTCCCCTGGACCATGAAGCTTCCATTAAAAATTCAAATCCCAAACCCTTTCTGTCCCCCACCCCCGTGTTATATAAAAAAAAAAAAAATCGGGCCCACCCGTCCCCTAAAGAGCAAGGAGTGTAGGTACCACATACAAAAAAAGCTTTGAATACCATGTTTCGGGTGCAAAAATTCAATTTCAACAATAGTCAAAAAATTTACATTGAGGTATTTCTATTTAGTTAATGCCGAAACTCGTATAGTCATGCATATTAGTATTGTTTAGTATGTTTCCATGTGAATTTATGTTATGTTTGGGTTAAATTTTGTATTTTTTATATACTCGGATTGATTTATTTGATAAACCGAATTTATGTTATGTTTGTGACTAAAAATGCTTAAGAATTGATAAATAATTTGTATTCTTATATAATTTGTATTAAAATTTGACAAATAATTTGTATTGTTAAATAATATAATTTATTTTATTTATTTGTATTGTTAATGTTCATATTGTAGAGCCTTGTAGCGTAATAAAATATAGATCATTTTAGCGTAGTAAAATGTAGAGCCTTTTAGCGTGGTACCGGACCTCAAAAATGAAGCCTGGAACCCATACATAAATATTATCTCCAATTTCAAAAATTTAGAATTTAATTTATTAAGTTAATAAAATTCTAAA